>LBNU01035176.1:56211-72286 GCA_014162995.1 Artemisia annua
GGGGGGGGGGGGGGGGGGGGGCAGAATCGCCAGTGGTGACAGAGAGAGCGTCTATGTTACAAGTAATGTTGAAAGTATCAAGAGCATGCTGAAAAGAAGAATCATATGAAACAATACTGGTCTTTGTCAGTATCTTGTCTTGTAGAATGCTCGTTTGCATACGAGAGGCGAGAAAAGCATACTTGATAATATCTCCCGCTGAAAGGATACCAAGTCCACCCAACTTTATTATTATTATCATTGTTGTTGTTTTTGTTGTTGCTGCTGTTGTTGTTGTTGTTGTTGTTGTTGTCGTCGTCGTCATTGTTGTCGTCGTCGTTTTCGTGGTCATTGTCGTCGTCGTTGTTGTTGTTGTCGTTGTTGCTGTTGTTGTTGTTATAGAAGAGAAAAGATATCATTCCATATTAAACAAGAGTACATCTTAAGTCATCCATACATTTTCACAACTCAGAACACTACCGTCTACCGTAATCTCATGAGAGCAACTCAATGCTAAAGAAGCTATACTATGAGCTATCCTATTTCCTTTCCTTTTATCAAAAGACCAATTACAAATGTAGAAAGCCATTGAATCGGATAGTATATCTGAAAAAATACATGCAATTTGTACCAGGGTGACTTTATTATGAAGCGCCTTAACTAGACACAATGAGTCTGTTTCGAATATAAAATAAGAGTACCCCTTACAAAGTGCATGAGTCATAGCCCAATCAATGGCTTTTGCTTCGGCTTCCAGGGGAGAACTTGCATAACATTCTAAATGACCACCTGAAAATAAGACCTCGCCCTTGTAGTCACGGGCTACAAAACTTAAACCCGCCTTTCCAGACTCTTTTTGCCTCGCAGCGTCATAGTTAATTTGTATGTACTCGACGCCTGGCCTTAGCTATGCACCCACATGAGTATTATGTACCCTACAGGTGCCGCTAATATTTTCTATCCGATTTGCCTTGTGATAGTCTGATAAAACCAACTTCGCTATAACTTCCATGTTCCCTTCCATACCATTCAACTGGCCATGAAAATGTCTGTTTCTTCTCATCCAAAATCCCCAAAATATCATTTTGAATGTCTCCCATTTGGCTGGACAATTCTCAAGAGCTACCCGACAAAAATCTTGAAAGGTGATAGCCCCTTCTATATCATAAAAACAACTGAAATTACAACGGTTCCGTATAGCCTTTGCTGCCGAGCATTTGAAAAAGACATGTGCTAAATTTTTTGTTGTCTCCCCACAATGAGTACAAGAAGATATTGTATTCAACCTACGAGATTGTAGGTTGTCAATAGTAGGTACATAATTATTCTAGGCTCACCACATAAATAATTTGACTTTACTTGGGACTCTCGCTTTCCATACAACACGCCAAAAGTCAATCGAGTCATCTGAGATAGCAGTAGCGCGGACCATGTCTTCATCTACTTCAAGTGCCAAGAGATAAGCAGATTTGCATGAAAATTTTCCTCCTAGATTATTATGCCAATAGGAATATCATTCCCTAACTTACTTACAAAACAACATGCAATATTATGCATAAATAATGAATACACAAGCTCATGATTACAACTATCACCTTTAATATTTAATAAATCACAAAACTGATCAACATCACAATTATTTGGCTTTGGATCTAAACTTTTGTAATCATCGACCCAAAGTCATTTCATACATTCACACTACAGCCATCACCGATATTCCAATTCATCCTTTGCGAACAATATCTTTATCTGACGATTTACCCTCTGCTCTTCTAAAGAGCCTTACTATCACTCTGGTACTTAGCTTACCATTTATATAAAGGGTGATGACGTACCCTCCTAAAGGACAAAGCCTACGCCGTAGTCCTACACATGTTTGCGTCAAGTCATTCATGGACAATGGCTACCACAAGGGAATCCTCCAACCTACACCAAAAACACTTACAGAGTCTAACCTCTATCGAGTCCAGAGCCTAACCTTCATCGAGTTCTGTAGAACACTAGATAACATCACAAACACGTTCCCACTTGTGGTTATGGCTCGTTATACTTAAGAAAGTAAAGAAAGAAATGTAGAGAGAGAAAGTTAGAGAGAGAAAGAGGTGAAGCNCCCTTCCCTACCATTCAACTGGCCATGAAAATGTCTGTTTCTTCTCATCCTAAATCCCCAAAATATCATTCTGAATGTCTCCCATTCGGCTGGACAATTCTCAAGAGCTACCCGACAAAAATCTTGAAATGTGATAGCCCCTTCTATATCATAAAAACAACTGAAACTACAATGGTTCCGTATAGCCTTTGCTGCCGAGCATTTGAAAAAGACATGTGCTAAATTTTTTGTTGTCTCCCCACAATGAGTACAAGAAGATATTGTATTCAACCTACGAGATTGTAGGTTGTCAATAGTAGGCACATAATTATTCTAGGCTCACCACATAAATAATTTGACTTTACTTGGGACTCTCGCTTTCCATACAACACGCCAAAAGTCAATCGAGTCATCTGAGATAGCAGTAGCGCGGACCGTGTCTTCATCTACTTCAAGTGCCAAGAGATAAGCAGATTTGCATGAAAGTTTTCCTCCTAGATTATTATGCCAATTGGAATATCATTCCCTGACTTGCTTACAAAACAACATGCAATCTTGCTTGCAATATTATGCATAAATAATGAATACACAAGCTCATGATTACAACTATCACCTTCAATATTTAATAAATCACAAACCTGATCAACATCACAATTATTCGGCTTTGGATCTAAACTTTTGTAATCATCGACCCAAAGTCATTTCATACATTCACACTACAGCCATCACCGATATTCCAATTTCATCCTTTGCGAACAATATCTTTATCTGACGATGTACCGTCCGCTCTTCTAAAGAGCCTTACCATCAGTCTGGTACTTAGCTTACCATTTATATAAAGGGTGATGACGTACCCTCCTAAAGGACAAAGCCTATGCCTTAGTCCTACACATGTTTGCGTCAAGTCATTCATGGACAATGGCTACCACAAGGGAATCCTCCAACCTACACCAAAAACACTCACAGAGTCTAACCTCTATCGAGTCCAGAGCCTAACCTTCATCGAGCTCGGAGCCTCATCTCTGTCAAGTTTCGAAGCCTAATTTATGACAAGGTCCGAAGACTATCCTCCGATAAGGTTCAAAGCCTAAAGGTCGAAGTCTCTCTACCAACGAACGTAGGTATGATCAAGCTGGTCAAAGAGAACTGGTCAAAAAAGAACTGGTTAACAAACATGATCTCTGACACACCCTATGTAACTGCCATGATCTTTGCCATGACCTCTGTAACTACCTTCACACCTCTCTAATTGCTCTATCAACAGCCTATAAATAAGGAAGCCATCATAGAGGTATGTAACTTAACTTAACCCATGAGAAATCATTTTCTCTACCTCAATAGTTTCATGAACATAATCCCCATGATTGATTCTCACTCCAGGAGTAGTTTATGGCGCTTCCCATTGGCTCCGTCTAATGTAGTGTCTTCTATTTCTTATTTTCAAGTTATATTGCACTCAGCATCACCACCATCACCCCTAATTTCATCAATCACCATTGATGGCCTGACATGTGCTAATTATTGCACCATCAATGGCACCATCCATGGGACATGCAACAATAAGTCCTATTTTTCTAAGTCAAATAATCGTTTTCCATAAATAACAGTCAAATTCAACAAAAATTCCCGACATCCTTGTTACGACATGGAAACACCGTTGAAATCTTCACTTTTGTCTCTAATCATAAGATTTTCCTCCAACCAAAAATTTTACAATTACCATTTCAATATCCTTCATCAGGTTTAAAAGCAGCAACATCTGTCGTAACCTCTATTTGTGTTTGTTATAAGAAGAGGATTTAAACTCTGTAACCTTTATAGAAGCCTCTTTTGGGGTTCATTTTAAGAAGAATGGTTGAAATCGTAGGCTCTGTGGCAATCTTCGTAACCTCTGGCATAACCCTTGTTGCAGTCTCCGCAACAACCTCAGTTGTAACCTCTGTTGCAACCACGACAACAAACTCTATTAGAGTTCTATCTAAGAAGAAGGGCCAAAATTAGCAACCTTTGTTCCAATATCTGTAGCAATCTCTGGTGCAACCTTTGTAAGGGTTCATTTAAGGAATTAGAGCACATAATGGGACTTTCAAGTAGGGTTGTAACCTTCCTTCGCATAATGCTTATCACAAGGTGGGCAACAAAGACCGTACAATAAAGACAGAGGATACCATTTCTCAATCTGGTATGTTTTCTATGAACTAATACGCTATATTGCCTTTATTTCACTACAAAGCATATTATCTACATATGAAAATTTTGATCCTTATTAAGAACACTATAAACCATCTTTTAATGAATCTCTACTTATGACATAATGATCATTGGAGATTGTACAACATTGATAGAGGATACCCTATCTTCGTAGAACCTCTGTTAGAGCTTTCATGTTGCTTTTAGTTGACTTAAACTAAATATGGAAACACACATCAATTCTTCTTCGTATCATTTGTGCTAGCACCATTCTTCTTTAAATCCCATTTATATACATGTTTATTTGACTTGAACTGAACTTTAGGACCCATATTAATGCCAGACAATGCTCTTTTAGAAGCATGTTGAAAACCGTCATGATTTTTACTATTTTTCTTATTTGCTTCATCAACAACATGCTTCAGACATGTCACATCATCATGACCAAAGACCATACACAATGCATACCTAGGTTGTTCCCATTCGTATTCCACCTTAAGCGTATGAAGCACATCACCCGAACCTTTAAAATTCGGAATATTAATGACCATGTTTTCAACTTCCTAACCAGCTCCAATGTCAATTAACGCACATGCATAATTCAAAGGCGCCTATCATTAGATGCACATAGTACTAGTATAAGAATTAAGTAGAATCAAATGACCATGTCTAGTAGCCATAGCACTCAATCAGGCCTTAGTAAAAGCCAAAATCGGAATATAATTTAGCACAAGTCTTCATTCTACAAACTTACATTAGGCGTCCACTACTTCAATATAATAGGTATGGATCGAATAAACCATAGTCCACTCTCCAACACTCCGTTCATACCTTCAACCAAAGAAAACTTGAAAAAGAAAACAACTTTCAAGTTAATCTTAACATGAATAATACCATATTTCTTCCATGCATTCCTCGCATAATGCGCAAGAACCGAAAATGCAACTCTCTTTCCCACAAGTAACTATAAAAGCTGAATTCAAACCATGAATGAACTTTCAAAATAGAGGACAAAGGAATTGAAACTTCAGCCATGTCGTTAGAAGGTTTGCCAAAATCAAAAGTTCTAAAAACCTTACGCTTAACTGATATTTACCAAATTAGGAAACGATATAGGGTATGTTTGTACCGCCGGATCTATGACTACATTTATACCATTTTCTTTTAAGAAGACAGACCCATGAGTATTGGTTGAGAGTTTACCCATTTTATTGCAGCATCAAACTTTTCACAAGCTTCACGTGTGGCCTTGTCAATACCAGATGCACTCGGCTTTAATGGTTTCCCATCTTCACCCATTAACACTAGCTTCCCCTCTAGCATTAAGCTTTAGATATCACAGATCTTACTAGCCGAATTCGAATAATTCTGACTCCCAAAAGAACTAGTATTTGAATCCTGACTAACACCAACAAGCTCCTTAATATATTTCCCCACACTGGCTTACAACGTAGGAAATTCCATATTCAAATCCTCTTGGGGATTATGACCTTTAGACGAACCATCACCTCCTCCTTTGCTCGCAATAGTACCATCATCTTTATCCTCTTTACTCGCAGCTGCAGTCACAACATTTCCACTCTTTTTTTGTTTGACACCAAAGAAACGACCAAAGCAATTATAAGCCCTAGGGTTGATAACCACACGATCGAATCAAAAGAGAAGGTTAGACTCAACAATTATTTGTATAATAGGGAGAAAGTGATTTGTTTTTCTTTCTTTTTTTTTCTTTTTTTTTCTTCTTTTCTTTTCTTTTCTTTTCTTTTCTTTTTTTTTTCCTTTTTTCTTTTCTTTTTGTAATGCTTTTAATTTTTAATTGAATTATAACGTTTTTTATTTTTAATGAAATCTTAATTTTATTCTTTAAAAAACTTGAAAATGAAAAACAAAGATGTGAGTCTCCTTATTACACCAAATTGGTCATAAATTAGTACAAGAGAGAGAAGGCTGAGGTGGCAATGAAATGCCGGTCACTTGATAAACCTATTTCCACTACTCATAAAATTCTAAAGCTTTAAAAACATTATATATATCTCAAATGCATTAAATTGTAAAAGGGCTCAAGATATTAAACCTTTTCATGCCAAGTACGCATGAAATAGATTTCCACTATAGTTTATAAAAGTATAAACATTTTCATGATAGACTTATTTATAAACTATCATAGTGGATATTCTTATTACACTTAGTCTAACTTTACTCTAATGTACACACCAAATGTTCACCCAAAACATATAAATGCTTCTCCGTCCGTCTCAAAATAATTGTCGTGTTTTGACTTTTTGAAGTTTTTCGTTTTCAACTTTGACTTTAAGTATTTTGGTTTCTGTTATATAATACTTGATAAACTATACCAATGAAAATACATTTAAATTCAATCTATTCATATATTTTGCATTAAATATTATATAATAAAATATAATAAGGTCAAATAGAAGTAATATTTTAAAAAGTCAATATAGGATAATTATTTGAGACAGAGTTAGTATTGTCTAAGCTATTTATCCTATAAAGAGTTGAGATCAATATAGATATCATATTTGCCATATATCCAATGACCCAATTTTAGCCATGAATTTTTTCATCAAAACTAATAAAATATATATATATATATATATATATATATATATATATATATATATATATATATATATTCATTTTTTTAAAACAAACATATCTTGCAAACGGTAAATCTTTAAGCTACGAAAAATACATCATTGCGACGAGAATTAAATTATCTTTCTAAAGATATGCACTTTTATATACTTTTGACTTTTTATTTTTATTTTTTTTTTATTTTTTATTTTTTTTACAAAAATTCCGACGAGAAAAATCACATGTGATTCATTTTAAAAAATCACATGTGATATTTCTGAATCACATGAGAATTTTTAAGCGGAAATTAAAAAAAAAATTATGTCAAAAGTATATAGAAGTGTATATCTATAGAAAGATAATTTAATTCTCGTCGCGATTGTATGATTTTTTTCGTGTAACGATTAATGATTTGCGAGATATTTAATTTTTTTGTTTTGATCAAAAATTGAATGGATATGATTGCTTCATTAGATTTATAGCAAATATAAGATCTATATTGAAGTTTTCTCATGCTATAAATTATTTCATTATAAAAAAAATAAAGATAAACACATGATAGCTAAAATATATTCATCTTTTCTGGTTTTTAAAAAGGGCTAATGGCTTGAAAATGTATTCAACTTGTCAATTTTTGTTGTTCTGTGTAGTCTTCTTTTCTTTTCTTATTAAAATACAAACTTTTTGAATTTCGTCTATTGTGTATATTTTGTGACTGTTTGTTCATGTAAAATTACCATTTTATCCTTTTGAATTTGAAAAAAGTAAGGGTAAAATAGTCACAAAATATACACAATAGACCAAATTCAAAAGGTTTGTGTTTTAATAAGAAAAAAAAAGAATGTTACATAGAACAACAAAAAATGACAAGTTGGATACATTTTCAAACCATTAGCCCTTTTAAAAATTATAAATTGACGCTTTGCTAATTTGGTGGTAAGATTTGATGTGCACCAAATTAATGTAAAATTGCATCAATAAATATTTTAGATCACACCAAATATTACATCAAATTTACTATCCTGGTTTCAGATGAGAATATCTACACAAAAACATCAAATCTGACATTTGATATTTTTAGTGTATACACGGAGATTGTCTAAGATTATGAGTAACTCGAGTCTTTATTATAGGTTTAGGTTCTGTATATAACAAATTATGAATTTCTAACAACAAACCACTGGGTGTTGTTTAAGCATTTCATATTTAAAATATTAGCATTTAATGATCTCTAAACATTCTATGTTTAACATCACATACCATATTAAAAATGTATAATTATGAAATATATGAGTTCATTAGGGTATGTTTGGCAAAATTAGCTGTAAGCTGTATGCTGTAAACTGTGTGAAAACGTAGAGGGGGGGTGAATACGTTACCGTTTAAAATCTTTATTACTTGTTGTATCAAATCTCCACTTCAAGCTTGTTCTAATATGAAAGATGTTTTGTATAGTTTGTGACTAGTATAAACAAGTTATCACACAAGTATAATCAACAAGTCACAACACAAGCAACCACATAATGCAATCAATAAAGTAAAACAATAAGTAAAAGTGAGAAAAGAAGACTTCTCTTCTTTTACTATAAAGGCTGCACTGAAGCGTACAACTTTTCGGATATTCCGCACACAGTGAAACCATGATAGCGTGTTTTTACACGGATTTTGAAAACCGGGTTGCTATCTGAAGTAATAGCAAACCATAATTTAAGCGTGGGTTGCAGTCTGAAGTAACTGCAAGCCATAAAGGCATGTTTTGAAAACATTTTGAACTTCTGACGATGCCAGAAGACATGCCTAAGAAACAAACTATTTTTGGTATTTTTGAGTTTTTCTGATTTTTTATGATTTTTATAGGTTTTATATTTTTGTATTTTTCTTTTCTGGGTTTTATATTATATAAAAGGATATTTGAAGCGAATCCATTACTCTTCATTCACCTCCTGAAGACTTTTGAGTGATACTGGCATGAGACTTTCCAAACCAAGTTGCTGGAGAATAAATCGAAACCGTTCTCCAGGAAGTGCCTTAGTGAAGAAATCTGCCAGCTGAAACTCTGTCCTTGCGAAGTGAAGTTCCACCACACCATTGGAGAGTCCATTTTCCAGGAGAACCATTGACAGTACATCGAACCATGCCCAAGGCTCCTGCTTTAGGCCATAAAGGGCCCCATTTGATTGACCGTCCAGTTCTGACTTGCAGCATTGGCGAGAAACATTCTGATAACTTTGATATACACACTCTGAGTGAACGATTCCTCAAAATCAATGCCTTTCTCTTGATGATAACCCTTAGCAGCAACCTTTGCCTTGTGTTCAGAACGTTGATAGAATTCATGTCTTTCTTCTTGTATCGCATTAAACCAACATTCGTCTGATAAGACAATCTTAAAATCTTTAGGCTCGACTTTGGATACTATGGAATTATGAAAGCACCACAAGGCATGTGTGTTAGATCTCTTTGTGTGGGCACCGGTTGAGAAGGATTCCCATTATAGTGAAGATCAGGTGGTTGTGGGTAGGAAACTGATGTGCTTGTGTTAAGATTTCCTGAAGAAGAAGCCTTTAGATGAAGATTCAGGAGTAAATGTGTTTTAGAACAGAGCAACACCAGGTGGAGCAGAGGGATTTACTTCAAAAGAATCATCGACTGCAGTGCCTTGATGTACGGAAGGAGATTGAAAGTATGATGATGTTGATGAATGACTTGTTGATGGAGCGTCTTGAGCCATAGAAACAGGACAAGATGAACCATTTTGGATCGTTTGGAACATGAGTTGCAATGGCTGGTGGTACCGGTGTATCACCAATTTGCGGCTCAAAGTATTCATCAACCACTTGATTAGCCATGATCTCCAAATCCTTATCAGTAGATGGTACATAAGGTACATGCAGGAGTGGAATACTGTACAATAATTGAACTGGTTGGGTCAGAACAAAAGTTTAGACGCGGGTCCTACACTGATGTGTGCAGAAGTCATTGTAGAAGTTTGTAGACAACTTCTCATACATATTCACCACCAAAGCTTTAGAGGCTTACGAATAATTGTCTGAACTTGTGGTTGCCATGGTGTAATCTTAAATGGGATTTTACAACTCTTGTGACTTAAACCGAGAGATCAATTCTCTCCCGGGATTTTACTAAAGTCAACAAAAGAAACCGAAAGATGTAATACGCGAGTTAAACTTAGAGTGAGATCTCTGATCAGTCACAATTAGCACTAAGTGTCAAGTCGCGACGAGTCAAGTTACAATGGATCCGATCATAATAAGTCAAGTTGTAAATGTTTAACTCACAACGTCAAATTACAATCAGACTAATCGAAACGACTCAAGTCACAACAATTCACCAAGCACAGGTTGATAACAAATCACTAGACTCTCACAGCTGAGTCAATCACTTGGCACTAACAAATCATCGAATTTTGTCCTCCTCAATGTGAAGCTTTGGTAGCTTTCCCCCAAACCGACAATCATCTTTGTGAGACCACTTCTCTAAGAAGTTGAAGTAATGCAAAAAGTCTCATAATATGAAGCTCGAAAAAACCCAAAGAACAACAATAATACCGAAGTAACAAGATAAAACATGGATCATCTCTTGTGGTTGTCAATCCGGAATAAATGGTTAAGCCCGGTCACATGACCTTGTTGTGCGTCCCCGATGTACACATTTCTCTATGGTTTTGAGCAATTGTCTATTCAGGGGAAACAAGATATCAACATCTTTATTTCATCAAGTGCATTCCAGTTATCTTACAAATCATTCCATGATGGTTGTGAACTCATCGGAGTCAGCTTAACAATGTGTGCATGAAGCATTAACCAGAAGCACTTTGACTTAAATCATATCAACTCGAATGAAGATGTCGATAGGCAATATCATCTCACATTCCAAATGTCTTTCACATATTTCTTCCCACTGAAAGCTGAAGTAATACATACCCCAAGTATCGAAAGACCACTTCCCCCACGTAGTTGGAATAATACATCGAACGCCATGAGTTAAGACACTGATTGTCTCTGCGGTTATGACATTTGTCTTCCCGGCATAGTCTTCAATTAAGACGAAGTATTAAGTTCATCATGTGTACTCTTTATGCATTCAGATGTATGTCTCTTTACTCCCTTGCTGGTTTTAATACCTCAGAATCAACAACACATTTTTGCACAATAACATGAAATTTTGTGAGACGAACAACATTTGCTTAGATGTATCATGTGAGAATCAACTGCTACAGAAAAACTCTCTGACTACCATTATCAACCCTTATATTCAGTCGGCTACATGAAGTGACCACTGATGAAGTAAACCCGATATATCTAACTTGAAGTTGAAGTAAAATTCCCCATTCTGGTGACTTAAGCTTGCACTAATGTTGGAAGAACGGTGTAGAGAATTTATGCTCCAAGCAAATCCCTAAGTATTCAATACTTAATCAACGTAGGATACATTAACACCTCTTGCGATTATCCACAACGTTATCAGCGTGTGACACTGAGTACTACAACGTAACTCCTTAAAGTGATAGTTAACCAGGTCTTCAACCATCCACCCCGACTGCTGGTAACTAGATAAATCAAGTCTTCAACTTAAATCTTAATCACGAGCAAGTTATCATTGAAAGTCATGCATCCAACCAACCCCGACTTCAAGATAAAATAAGATCACGCCGTTTGTGAAATTTAACTACAATCTCAAATAAAGGATACCAAATAAACTCCGTGATCACATGACATTCCATGTCCAAATTCTTAGCCGACATTTTCCTTTATGATCTTGCGGTTGGTTTTCAAAGTGCACATTGGAAGGAACAAAAATCCGTGAAGAAAGAGGTAAGGAAACGGATCATTATTCATGTGTGTAACTTTAATATCAAGATAGTCATCATCAGCACCTTGAGGAGTAACTGGAGATTGGGTTACTTGAGTAGTCTGAGTAATACTTCTAGATGGTGCATCTTGATCAATGGAGCTTGAAGAAGGTGAACTAGTTGAGTCAACATGAACCGGAACAAAAGTTTTTGGAACTAGATGATCAACATTCGTAGAGACATTGGAAGTATTCATCAAACAAAAATCCCAGTCATCCTTAGTAAATGAAAGCATTAGGTGTCGGCGGAGAGTCGAATGACCATACTTCAAGCATATGGAGAGAGCATGAAGCATGTTGTTAAAGATGATCAAAAACCAAGAAGATTTCTCTTCTTCCGAAGATAAGGCGCACTGAATCGTACACCTTTCTTTTCATTGATGAACGGGGCCTGAAGTGTTGTCAGCAGACACCATAATGATGACATTGAAGAATGAGGCTTGAACTGCGTTGTTCAAACGTCATAGTCTTTGAAGAACGAGGCCTGAACTGATGTATTCAGACGTCATAATGCAAATGCATCAACATCGACATTCCAAAACTCTTGAAGCTGGAGAAATGATAGCTTTAGGCCTCTAGACTTTGAGTTTTCTCATGTAGTGAATGATTGATGTACCTGCAACTGAGTAAGGACTACCTGCACTAACATCACAAACTTGATTGCATATATATGGGTTAGTGACAACAGTATCCAAACCCTTAAGGGTTTCACGTTCAACCATGGCATTGCCATTAGTAAGCACCTTTTCGGTAGGTATCCACTTAAATCCAACACACTTAAAAATTCTACCAGTTGGAATCCACTTATGGCAAGGTCTAGGATTACTAAGCTTTTTATGCATAGTGGAAGACTTAATGTTATTCCTAGTCTCTACTGATTTAGCAGTATGTAACCACCTAGGAAAAGATTTAGATTTGCTTTGCTTCTCATGCATGGTGGGTGACTTACTAAAAATCCTAGACTTCGCAGGTTGAACCTTTGCAAAGTTCCTCAATAACTTAGGGGGCATCATACATGGTTGTGAACCTTATGAAGTAGTGCCCTTTTCCTAGCCTTTTCAATATCATAGTTCTTGTACAAGTCCTTTATATCATAAGTATTTTGAACCTTAAGGCTAGGTTTTAACACTGTTTTTGAACTAATCCTAGAGGAGCTGGGAGCAGGAGTAGCTACATGTTAAGGTTTAGCAGAACTAGAAGCAATAATCTTAGGCAAATAATGCGGAGTGACTGGTTTTCTCAAAACTTGTTCCTCATCAACTTGGGAGGCAAACCGTGTTTTTGAAAATTTTGGTCGTTCAGATCTATACGCAGTTGGTTGTCTAACAACTGATTGGTTTCTATTCGATTGTAAAACTGGTTTCCCCAAGATTGATGGTTTTGCAAACTTAGTGTTCACACTATTTCTTGTTGCTTTTCTTAGCTCGTTTTTTAATGCTGTAATAGTGAAACCCTTATTCATAAGTTGAGCTTTGAAATCATCATTTTTGGCAGTCAAAGAGGTTATCTGTTCTAAAGTCTTAGTTTTAGTATCTTTGATAGATTCACACAATTCATAACACTGATGATTCAAAGTCTCATTTTTTGCAAGTAAATTAGCCACATTATGTTCCAATTCAATAACAGCACAGTCATGTTTAGCCTTAACTTCATTACACATATCACACAACTCAGTAATACGTTTTTTCAGGTTTTTGATTGTCAAGTTCTTTGTTTCTAGCTGAGCTTTCAAATCATTAATCATAAAGAATTCACGGAAATCAGGAAGTTCCGGATTTTTACATGGTTGGTTAATCTGAAGACTTTCTTCCTTTTGTTGCATTGCAATTTCAAGAGAAATACAATGTTTTTCAAGCTGTAAAAATCTTTTTGAAAGTTCATTAAAAACTTCTTTATCAACCATATCATTTGATTTAAAAGCATCAGCCGTAAACACAGAACTTAACAAACCATCACGTTCAGCATCCTGATCACTTTCTCCCCCTTTATGACTCATATTTGTTGAATTAGACATGGTATTGCTATCAGTCTTTTCCAACAAATTTGTGTCATAATTGAGTTTGATTTGATCAGTATGCTGACGTTCATTAGAGAGCACATTTTGTTGAACAGTTAAGGGTACCTCAGCACATGACATTTGTTCATTAACCGGTCTAAAATCAGCATCCATGCCATGGGTGACTAGAGTCACTGAACTGCTGGTAGTGTCAAGCTTATCAGTCTCTGATCCTTTACGCATCGTGACACCTAACCCAACATCCAAAGCTTTTCCCGAATCGTCAATACCATCACATGATTGTACCAGAGATCCCTTCACTTTGTCGTCATCTAAACGTCTGTGTTGTGCTCTTTCCTCAATGAACGCCTTAACATCACCCATGAGTTGGATGAGTGTATCTCTGAACGTGTCAACCTCAATTCCCGTGTGATCAGCAAAGCACCTTTTAGTCATCTTACTATAATGGTCATACTCCAGAGTGAATTTTGAATCAAAGAATACTTGGAGTTGTTTGTTTATCACACAAAGAGCAGCCATGGATCCAATTTTTGAAGATTCTTCTTGGTCAAGTTGTTGTTGTAAATAATCTAAGTAAAGAATCATTGTGTCTGTGAAAGTCTGAACATCTTGACCAAAGAGTGTTTCAAATGCACGTTCGAATCCCCTTTTGAAACCATTTCCCTTTAAGAGTACCGAGAGGTGTGAATGAAGTTGTCGGAAGCATTCTATGGAGCTTTTCTCTGCGTTATTGAACAATTTATGTGGCTGAAGAAACTCTTTCTCTTGAGAACTCGAGCATGAGGATTCCATTGTAGTTGATCCAGATTCAAAACCGGTAGTCTGTTGTACTTCGTTGGAAATCTTATGGTCATCCATCATGTCGTACAATTTGAGTATATCAGAGATGACCGAATCTGACTTAGTCGACATGATTGTGAAAGTGCACGGGATTTTACAATTCTATGATTTAAACCGAGAAATAGATTCTTTCGCGGGATTTTACAAAATCAAGAAAAAAAAACCGTGAGAAGATGCTAAGTACTTTAGTGATTGAGTGTGAGATGATAAACTTTGCAAGGTATAGTAAGTTATCTAAGTTTAGTCACAACGAGTCAAATCACACCAAGTCAAATCACAATTAGTCAAATTGCAAGAATCAACTCGCAACGTCAGATTGTAATTGGACAAGTTGTAACAACTCAAATCGCAACCAATCTCAAATCACAGAACTATTCAACTTGCAGCGTATTGTCAACTCACAACAACTTGATCACCTATCAGTGAGTTATCAACCAGCGGTGTGATTTGGTTTGGTTGATGCAAGTTGCAATGGTGAAATTATGGTCTGAAAACTTAAAACCTCAATAACTTCACTCCGGAGGTGATTTGGGCCTCGAAAAATTCGTTTCACGACTTCGTGGTGAAACCTCACAATATTCAGCCTGTTCCGGTCGTTTTGACAGGTATTTCGCTGAAAACGGAGTTACGGTTCAAAAGTTATGGCCGTTTGAAGTTTTAACGTAAAAAGTCAACTTTGGTCAAACCGCTAGAATCTGGTCAAACCGCTGGAATCTGGTCAAACCGCTAGAATCTGGTCAAAAACTAACCGCTGACAGAAGATAACCGCTGACAAGGTAACCGCTGGCCTGGTAACCGCTAACTATGTAACCGCTGGTAAGATAACCGCTGACAAAGAAAACCGCTGGAGGAGCTAACCGCTGGAACACTAGGACAGACTGAACTAACCGCTGATAGCAAACCGCTGAAATAGTACCCAGTACAGCGTTATGTTCGCTGACAAATTGTACTAACCGCTGAAACCCCCAAACTAACCGCTGCCAAGAAAACTTTTACCGAGGAGAAAACTGCTGCCAAGAAAGAGGTCCAAAATCACTCATACACTTCACAAACGTAAGATCTAGCCAAACCAACTGATAAACTAGATGAATCTAACCCCTCTAATCCAAGAAGTACAAGAAAAACACAAGAAATACCACGAACAATATCAAATAAGAGTAAAACCTTCCTAAACTAGTAGAGACCAAAACAAACCATACACCACAAGTCCTACAATCCCTAGGATGTAACCATGGCTCTGATACCAATTGTAGAACACTAGATAACATCACAAACACGTTCCCACTTGTGGTTATGGCTCGTTATACTTAAGAAAGTAAAGAAAGACATGTAGAGAGAGAAAGTTAGAGAGAGAAAGAGGTGAAGCCTTAGAGAGAAAACCAAAAAAAAGAAGATGAGATTATGAGAGAAGGCTTACCCTCTCCAAGGATGGAGAGGGGTTTATATACATGGGTTTTGCCACTAGGGCGTGCCACTTGGGCTGCGGATCAGGTATA
>LBNU01035176.1:78378-90312 GCA_014162995.1 Artemisia annua
TTTTTTTTTTTTTTTTTTTTTTTTTTTTTTTTTTTTTTTTTTTTTTTTTTTTTTTTTTTTTTTTTTTTTATCCCTTTTTGCAAACATGATATTAACTCACATGATCAATTATTTTTTAACTGTGAGTTCTCTAAAGAAGATATGGGCTGCCAAAAAAAGGGATGCTAAGATTTCTCTAAACAGTATGAGTTAGAAGAATATTGTTGATTATTTCAGGATACTAGTAATGATTAGGAATTTTCGGATAAACTCTACAGTGCAATTAAAGGTGAAGTCAAAATGAAACTGAGATGTTTAAAGGTTAAGCAATCAAAGTGTGTTAAGGAAGTGGCAAAGATGTGGGAAGTTAGTTGTAATTGATTAATGGTGGCCATTTTCTTGATAATTGGGGATATAAGGAGTGTTTAGCTTAAGGATGTTGGCTCAGTTGGTTGTATAGTTTTGGGTGGTTTAGACGGCCTTGTAACTTATGATGGAAAGCCTGATTCTTGATACAGTTTTCATTATTGAGTGGGTGGGGCAGCTTGGTATGATTTCTTGTGTCCTGTTTATTGGTTTAGTATATCACATAAAAAAGGTTTCCCGAGTGAGTTCAAGAGGATTGTTTCTGAGATATGGCTTCAATGTTTGGTTTGGAGCTGTTAATTCCCTATAAATTGGTCTTAAATGATCACTTGCTACTGCTGCATGTTATGAAGAATAGTAGTAGCTAAAAATATGTTCCCTCAGGTGTCTTATTGAAATAGTCATGAGGGTGTTTGAGTATTATGGTTTGGTGTTAGTCAGATGGCCTTGTACCTTGTGAAGGAAAATTTACAGTCTTGACTCAAGGAAAATTTATAGTCTTGACTCATGTTTCATATTTGAGTGGGTCTTGGTGGGACAGCTTGATATGTAGGGATGAATCTTGTTCTATTGATTAGTGATTCACAAAAGCAAGGTTTCCTTATTCAGAAGGTGTTTGGTTGAAGAAGTCTATGATTCTGAATGCAAAAGTGGATAGTAATTCTATGGTTTGGTCGGTCATGAAAGATGAGACTACCTCCATTGAGAATGGCATGTTTGGTGTTAAGCTTTATGTGATCCCAAGTTTGTGATGATGCCTGTTTGGACATGGAGCCTATTCTGTTGCTGTGTGTGGAGTGTGACTGCACAGTGGTAGTTAGTGTTCTATATTCAATTCAGGAAATGTAGATCATGATTTGGGATATCCATAGAGTTGTTTCTGTTTTCTTTAGCGAGAGCTGTGTCTTTGTGATGCCGGTTCTACTGGAAATGTAGCTAGGCTTGGTGAGCTGACGTTGAGTGATCCTGAGGTTTTGATGATGCCTGATTATATCAGATTCCTTGGTTACCAATTGTGAGTGGGTCTGCTGCAGTTGGTAATTGAGGTTTGTCTGTTATCTATTGGGAAATGTAGTCAATCTCTTAGGATCTCCTCATTTGTCTTGGTGAATAGGTGAAAATTTAGTTGTCTACACTGGAAAACTAGTATGTTGTTGCTTGTTTGTGTTATCATGCTGTTTGGTATTTCTTAGCAGTTTTAGTTGTGTTTGGGAAATGTCCAAATACACTCAAATTTGTTGTATGATCTTTGGTTTTGGAGTAATATATTCACCCTTTTCACCAAAATAATTACAATAAACCAGAGGATGTTTATCCAACCTAACCTAGTATACCCTATACACCATCCGTATTTGTAGACATGACACCTTTCCTCTAATCTGCACTATACTCTTAGGCTTCAACTGCATTGCATCAGTACAACCAAAGTCTGAGATGTTAATATGCCTTGTTCCTCAGCAACATCTGCCTCAACATTTGTCCCCCTTATATTATTGTCAAATCAATCATTTTCAACATATCTTTAGCCCACTAGGGAGAATCAATAGCTTTTTTTCACTACGGAGAACTGTAAAAGGGGAATGTAAACTGGACTAGTCAAGGGGAATGACCTCACACAAGTAACATCCAAAGCAAAGTTGCATGATACAAAAAGGAACAAACATCATATCTTCTTTCAAATGCACACTATACTCCACAGCTCCCTTCACAGTATGCTTCAAGTAAGATTGCCTCCAGATGTTATCCTTGTCGTGAACAAAAATCAGTGTTTTAGTTATGCCAAATGCTCCAAGTCTATACTTTGGATACTAAGCGCACACTTTTATGACTAAAATCCTGGAAATCAAATCGTAGACATAGGTAAAAACAGAACCTTTTTCATACACAAGAAAAAGGAAAATATTGCTGGATACATATTATGGTCAACAAAGGTGTGAGGATCATCACATCCATGTGAGATGCATACAAGTTTTACTTAACAACTGTAATTAGCTTCAATTGTTAAAAAACAGCAAAACAGACGGAGATTATCAACTATTTGAATACCTTTGCTAGCCAAATATGCTTTTACGATAAGTCTCTCTTGGGGCTTATGGTCTAGTGGACCTGAAACCTGAACGAGGGCTAAGGAAACTTTTCGATAACATTTTTACAGAACCAGAAAAAACAACATAGATTGCAATACATAAATTAGTCAGTTGCTTTGGGTAGCAATAAGATCTACAGGATTATACATAAAGAACAAGTAACAGAAAGCACCATTAAGAACATGGTCATTCAAATGAATGAATAACACTGAGAAACCCCTTTTATTATATAAGAAAGTTGAAGTACAAAGATTGACAACCATTTCTGCTACACTTCATGTGTGTTATTGATATCATTACAAGGCCTAAACAACCCGAAAGACACAAAAATGAAGCATCTTCACAAGGGAGTTTCATACATTTTGACCAATATACGGATTGCTTTTTAAATAAAGAGAGAGATAAGTGCGAGTGTGTTAATTAACCATCAAGGAGGAACGCGAGTGACAGCGATTTCTTGCTCCTATCTCTGCCTGCGTCTTTCAATAACTGAGCCAGCCTTCGTTTCTCGTCATCCACATCAGAACTTGCTGTCCCAAGCTTCTCTTCTCGCATCCCCACTACATATTCCAATATATCAATGGCCTCTTCCCATTTGCCCATTGCATCATAAGTTCCTGCTAGATTGCTATACACCCCAAGTGTGTCCGGATGATGAGAACCATATTCCACTTCCAAAACACCTTTTGCTTCTTCAAATAAATCAGCAGCCTCGTCATACAACTCGATCTGGAGACAAGCCAGTCCCATTTGGTTCAAAACAATACCAAATAAAGCTGACTTTTTCTCTGCCACCACTCTTAGTTTTGAAACCGCAACTTTGAAATAATCATATGAGTCTGAGTAATTTCGCATCATATAGTACAAAACCCCCATCTGAGCCTCGACTCCTGCTATAGTACTCAGTTGACCTTGGACCTTACCGAATGCCTTGAGTGCTTTTTTGAGTAAGTTGATTGCTGCACCAAGGTCGTTCATCGATTCATAAATGGCAGCCACTTCAATGAACCCGTTACCAATTTCATCGCTTGGACTCCCGGGCATTGGCTTTTCATATATCCTCAGTGCGTTTCCACAGTAAGATTTTGATTCACGAAACTTTCCCATCTTGTTGTAAAGCTCAGCCAAACGAACAAAAACAGAAGCAACAGATGGATGGTTATCTCCTTTTGTTGCCTTAAACACATTTAATGCTTTCTGATAAGCAAAAACCGCTTCATCATAACGAGCCAATGATAAATAAGCATCACCAATACACACATCAATAGCTGCAACATCAGGGTCTTGACCGGCTGCAGACATTGTAATACTGGCTAAAACATAATGTTCAAGTGCAGCCTCGTATTCACCCTTTGCATCACAAACAAGGCCCATAAGTCTCCTATCAGCTGCTTCCTCTACAGAAGCGGTTGAACCATTTGCTTTGTGTATGTCAAGAGCCATTCGGCAAAGCTTCTTAGCCTCATCGAATTCCAATGCTTGAATGTGAGCCTCGGCTACATACCTACAAGTCTCACCAAACCTCGGGTCATTTACACCCAAAACCTGTCTTTGAATCCCCAAACCGGCTGTATAGCATAATATAGAATTTTCAATGTATCCAAGCATTGCGTATGTATCACCTAACTGCATACACCCTGCAAACTTAGCTAAAGAATTCTTATCTCCTTCACCCATGCTTGGTATCTCGATAGAACGCTCTAGAATAGGAATTGCTTCACCGTACTGTCCTAAACTACAGTACAATGCTGCTACAATATGTAAGCACATGACATACTCCAAATTTGGTTTTTGAAATCGACTAGTTTCAAATGCTTTCATTGAACGTATACCTAATTCTAAAGCCTTTTTTGGATTTTCACCGGATGATAACAACTCACGTGTTTGTTTAAGTAAATAAGGTCCCAGGTAATGTGGATCTTCTTTCCCATTAGCATTCCTTTCAGCTACTCTCGGGCTCCCAACTACTCTAGGGCTCAGCGGAAAAAAATTGTTGTCATGAAAAGATTTGCTTCTTGAATTTGGTCTGGGAATCTGAGAAGATATTGGAGACGAAACACTTTTCACACTTAAGGATGAGTTTAGTCTCTTAAGAGTAGGGGTTTTAGGTGTTAAAGGTTCCATGGTATCTGTCATAAGCACATTTCTTTTCATGGTTCTATCTCCTGAAGCAAGAGAACGTAACTCAGACTCGATTTTTGATTCTGGAGTATGTGATTTGTTGGTATGCATATCAAATGCATCATGGTATAGTTGCTGATAAGTGTCTGCGGATAGAGGACTCGCTTGATCTAAATCAATGATATCGTTGTCGAGTTCTTGTGCGCTTAATGGACTTGTTGGTGGAGTAATGACGAAGAGGTTTCTATGAGGCAAGGAAAGGTTGGCAGGTGGTCTTGTTCGTATGCTAAAATCCGCCATTTTTAATATTCCTTTCACGCAATCTGCCTGAAATTATCGTTTCTGCATATGCATAAAATGACCTCATTAACCAACATACACCTTCTTAAACATATAATAACCATAAACCTGATTCTAAAATAACTAAAAACCACAAACTCAAATTCTGAATATTCATATATGACAATGCATAGCCATGCACATAGGCTCATTAAGAAATCGAAACTCCTAACACCTTCTTGAAACAAACTGTTATTTCTAAAAATTTGAAATCGTACCAACAAATTCATATATAAAAACCAGCAAATTGATAACCTATCAATATGACCAAAAGGCAATAGGGATTTTAGAATGCAAATGCAACATTGTCAAACATAATTCATATAACATAACATAACATAACAATTTTCGGAAACTAATGACTAAATTGACACATACCCTTTATGTTTCACGTCGATCTCTTCGTATATTTGAAATAATAAGAACAAGAAATGCAAAGGGCGGTAAGAAGAGACAAGAGAGGTTGTTGAAGATGAAGATTAATCTCTGGTCCCTCCTTAACCGTGTTTAACCACTTTCTTTTTCTCTCTTTATTTTTTTCTCAATCTGCTTTTCTTTGGTTGTTATTATTTCATCAAGAGATTCTTCTTTCTTATAGATTTCTGTGTTCATATTTAACAAAAAAAAAACGGTTATTATTTCCTTTCTAAATTTATAGATGCGTATCTTCCTAGAGAAATGACCGTTAATATATTGGATACCTTTTTTTGAACATGCTAAAAAATAGGACATGATTGTGCAAAATTTGGTCAAAACCGTAAATACCATAAAATGCAACCAAACACTTTATACTTGGTCTTATATTAATAGATTATATAGTTGTCTCGACAATGAAAACGGGTTAGACTTGCATCCCAAAAGTGAGTTTTTGTTAAAGCTTTTTGGCGAGGATAATCCTCGCCATTGGATTGATTTTGTCCTCACCAATCGAGCCGATTATTGTAGTGTTTTAGATTTCTAGTTTGGTCTTGGTTCAGCATGTTTTTGACATTGGCTGAGCCTATACAAATGAACGAGAATTAAGATGGTAGACGAGTGTTGGCAAAAACCAAACATAACGCAATCACAATAATTTATGTGATTGAGTCAGTCGATCTATAAGTGAAAGATTACACTTACGATCATAATAATTGAAGTTAGAGAGGCTTTCATATATATGTCTTTTGTTAACTTCATATAATCTAACTACAAATAGGTCAGCCTTATAAGTTATATCTATGTGTACGTCTTAGGGTCCATTGTAGCTAACACCTCTACTTATCTCTATCCAGAGCCGTGAATTCAACCAATTCACAAATTGTTGTTTGTGATTCATTTTGTCAAGCTTGTTTAACATTCAGTAGCAATGTGTTAGTAATATCACTAGTTTCGTAGTTTCAACTTTTCAATAAAATTTGTATAGGAAAGAAAGGTTTAATCTTCAATATTTTTGAATGAAAAATCTTTTCAATGGAATTATATTTTCTCAACAAAAAAAAAATATATTACTAGAAAAAGATTTCTTTTCTAGAATCGTTCAAGCCCACATGCGGAAGTTCTCTCACGTAGGTTGGTGTTAACGATCCGAGCCGAGTCGAGTTTCAGGATATTCGAGCTCAGCTCGATTAACTATTGCTCGGCTCGAGCTCGATTAAGTTTTACAAATCTGGCTCGAACTCGAGCTCGAGTAATTAGTTATTGTTCAAGCTCGAGCTCGAAGCTCGTTTAGATATCATATATATTTTTTTTTAACTACTCTCGAGCTCAAGTTTCTTTCTTTACATAAGCTCAAAAAAGCTTGTTTGGGGAATACGCAATCAATGTTTAATAACATCAATTCAATATTTAATAATATTAAACTTACACTATTTTTTTTTTTTTTTTTTTTTTTTTTTTTTTTTTTTTTTTTTTTTGCAAATGGTGAATTTATAATTATAACAAAATATACACAAGTTACAAACATTGATACTCTCCTGGCATGAAACACACTTCATCGGTATACATTCTAAAGAGCAATACATCTTGGCATATATATTCCAAATATCAGGAAGCAATCATCCAATATGCTCATACCACTAGTTCAGCTTTCTGACATATCAAAGATAGCAACCTTTTCATAGAGTAGGATTGCACTATAACAGAAACCATGCCAANAAAAAAAAAACACAATTGTGTTATTGTGTGTCGGATGCGATTTGGTAGTATTCCACGAATTGCGATGGGAATCATCTGCGTCATCAGGACATGACAATCATGAGACTTCATACCAAACAACTTTAAGTCTTGCATTGACACCAACTTTTTTATGTTACCCGACTACCCAGATGGAACCTTAACTCCACTTAAGTCTTTCACACACGTTTTTCTCGATATGCATGACATCAAGGCAATGTCGCACTTGTAAGCGATCCCAGTACTGTAATTCCCAAAATATAGACTTCTTTTTCCAAATACTCTCTTTTGAAGTTGAAGTGCCTTCTTTCCCTTTTCCAAACACAACATGCTTGCCCATTTAATGGTGGTGGTAGCTTTTTATCTTCAACGTTATTATCAAACAACTTTCTCTTTTTACAGTATTAGTGATTCACTTGAAGTGATCTTCGATGTACCATATATATTGTTTTCTTACAATTAGACAACCAAATTGAGTGAGTACGACCTTGACACATAGGACATGCCATTTTCCCTTTCGTTTTGTATCCCGACAAATTTCCATAAGCATGGAAATCACTAATAGTGCAAAAAATCATGGCTCGCAATTGGAAATTCTCTTTCTTGTACGCATCATACACTTGTTTGCCCTTACTCCATAGGTCTTTCATGTCATCAATTAACGGCCTCAAATAAATGTCAATATCGTTTCCAGGTTGTTTAGGACCTTGTATTAGCAATGACATCATGATGTATTTTCGTTTCGCACATAGCCATGGTGGAAGATTGTATATGCATAAAAGAACCGGCCAAGTGCTATGACGACTACTCATGTTTCCCAAAGGATTAATTCCATCTGAACTAAATCCAAAGCGTATATTTCTAAGGTTGTGTTATGATATACCTTTTTATATATCATTCAAATGAATTGTCTCTAACCTTCTTGTACCTCCTTGTCTTATGTCTCAATTTGTTCATTGACAATAGGCAAATCATGTTGGTTAATAGGTGTTACTGTGTTCCCAGATTAGGGTTAAGATAATCAATGAGTACCGGATATTCACTTGAAATCGTGGTATCACTTTCCAATAGAAACTATTCGACCCTATGCCTGGGTTACACGAATATCTCTATGGGATAAGACCAAGTGATGTTCTTATTTNTGTTGGTTAATAGGTGTTACTGTGTTCCCAGATTAGGGTTAAGATAATCAATGAGTACCGGATATTCACTTGAAATCGTGGTATCACTTTCCAATAGAAACTATTCGACCCTATGCCTGGGTTACACGAATATCTCTATGGGATAAGACCAAGTGATGTTCTTATTTTTAGGCACAAATCAAGAACAGAAACGTATTCAAGTGTTTAGGGTTTTGTGTTAATCGTTCTTCATGCAGAATGTTATGATCTCTATTTATAATAGAGAATACTCAAACCCTAGCCCATGGAATTATATATAATTAACGACCCATTAATTATAACATAATATTTTCCATAATAGTATGATTCAGTGGTTAAAACGAGCAGCACTTTGAATCAGCATTACTTTGAATCAGCAGTAGAGTCTAGCAGTAGAGTCTAGCAGTAGAGTCTAGCAGCAGAGTCTAGCAGTAGAGTCTAGCAGCAGAGTCTAGCAACAGACCAGAGTCTAGCAGCAGAGTCTAGCAGTAGATTCAATCATAAACAATGAGAAACAGAATTGTTAATTAAAGAATGACTAAGATCCATATCTTTATTAACGTGGTATTAGAAACAAAAGGATAATAATAATGATGAATCATTAAAGGTTTTTCGAGGAAACCTAGCTCGAGTTGATCTAGGGGCATTGGCGTGTTGCTAGACGCTAACCAATGTCATTATACTATTAATAGATATCCAAGTGGGAGCTGTTAGAGTTTGTGGATAAATATTAATATGTGTATGTCTAGCATCGAACTTGAGACCACGGGATTGCGCACTTTACGTATGAGAATTAAAGTTTAATAATTTAATATAAAAAGTTATATTTAATTATTAATTACACAAAACAAATAAAGAATGTTAGTGATTGGCGAAAATTGACTAACATACAAAGATAAGGAACAATGATAAAAAAATAGAGAACAAGAAGGATCTAGAACCCAAACCCTAACTTGTTCCCTAAGTTTTGTATCCTATAAAAGCAAATTCAAGGGTTTATTTTTTCGATCTCTTGTACAAATATTAAAATAAAACCCTTACTTTTCTTTCTTGATATTCGACATTACAGTAACATGGATATATACATATATCTTGCATGTGCATGATAACATATATCTTGCATGTGCATGGGAATGTTATATGGTTCTTTTTCTTTGTTTTCTGGTTTCGACAAAGTCAACAACAATAACACGAAAAGGGATTTTGGTGTTTTATTTGGATTAGTCGATTAGTTTTGTTTTTTTCTTAAAACAAAATTGTTTTGTGTAATATTTAAAACTAGCATTTACTTTAATTCGTTAATAGTACGTGTGTACAAGAACGTGGTACAATCACACTATTGATTGTATCTTGGATCGATTAACAAAACGGTAAGGGGTTAATCAATAGATCCCTAATTCATATAAACCCTAATTAGGGTTCATCTTTATTGAAGGTTTAAAGTTAGGTTCTTGTTCTTGCTAGAACCTAAAGGTACGTTCCTATTTATGTTTATGTTAATCTTTTATATGTTATAGATGTTCCTACGCTTCCGCAATATGTGACTACATGATTTAACTTAATAATATGATATTCTAGATTATTAAATTCTAACATGAGCAACCTATTATTTAGGTCGTTCAGCAACTCCTTTGGAGGTGACGGCAGATCAAAGTCTTGCACTGACTTTCCGCAGCTATTAAGTATTATTTGCAACTCATATAGGATATAGCCTCTTAGTTCCGGCTGATTGGCATGGTAATTAGGAATGCGGGTACTTTCAGACACAATTGCAGGAATATCATCGCCCATATGCGGCCAGAATTTGTTCCATAGTTTTACTGGGTCCGCAACCTCACAGTAATTGAGTATATGTGCAAAAACAAACCGAAGCTTCGAAGAAGTCGCTGAAACACATGCCTCTTCCAATGTCTTTTTTTTTGTGCAAATGGTGAATTTATATTAATATCAAAACTATACACAAGTTACAGAACCTTGATACTCTCTGGCATGAAACATACTTCATCCAGTATACATTCTAAAAAGCAAAAACATCTTGCTATACTATCCAATATCAGAATCAATCATCCAATATCTCATACCACTGGTTCACTTCTCTGATATATCAAAGATAGCAACCTCTTTATAGAGTAGAATTGCACTATAAAACCATGCCAATTCTCTCTGATTCATTCACCATAATTGCACCACCCATCTAGCTACATTTCCACATCACTTTCCATCTAAACCATTCAACCAGCAACACCCACAATGGTAAAGACAGAGTAGTGTGTGGCCTCACTAGGAACCCGTAACCCATCCATGGGGGGGCTCTTCCATAATAGCCTACATTTCCTTCTCTGAGAAAGGCTTCAGCTATATGGAAACACACACCCTCCATGATGACCATCCATTCCTCCTGTGGTGATGTATTGAGAGGACCAAGAAGGTTCATCTTTTACACCTCTCTATTCCTCTCATCATACACCACCCTCCTAGATCACTTACCCTCCACAGTGCACAACCCTTCCTTATGGTACATCTCTCCAAATTAGACCTCCATCTTTTCACCATATACTCACATGCTTCCTCCCAAGGCCAAACATGTTAGCATATAGGTACTAAGATGGTACAGTCACACCAGAGAGACTCCAAGGTACAAGGAATTGACCTCACTGTGGTGATCTGCATAATATCTGATCTTATGATACCATTCATAGTTAATCAGAGATGGTTAATGATCCAACATGTAATTCAGAAGATTCACTGCTCTTATCCAGCTTGTTCCAAACATTCCATTCTCTAGTAAGCTTTTTATTGTGAAAACTTTTTAGCTTGATTGTTCTTCACACCAATCTTCCATTACTGTTTCATTGCCTTTCTCATTGATGTTCATAGGTACATGCCACTGGTTGTAAACCATAACTACCATTGGTGACCTTTTTACAGTTAAACTTGCCAATCTCATCCTGACATGATGAACAATTGTTTTAAGAATTTCTTGACAGCTTTTCTTCTCATCACTGAACACTCTTTTCTTCCTTTCATTCCAAATAAAGTATATGCAGGCTGCAAATACTAATCTTCTCAATATACTCATAATTGAGTTGTTACAGGGCATATTGACCATCTTATTCAGAATGCTGTCCCAATTTCCATCCCAGTGTTCTTTGTTAATCATTTTCTTCATAGCATTCCAAATCTTTGCAGAGAATGAACATTCAAAGAATAGATGCTCATGTGAATCAGGACACAAATTACACAGGGGACATGAAGCTTGTCTTTCAGGATACCATTTCAATAGTCTATCCTGAGTAGACAATCTTCCCAAAATGGCTAGCCACACTATAAAAGAGTGTTTGGGTGTACACTGAGAGAACCATATTACATCACACCATGGCACAACCATTGTTAACCCTCCAATCCTTCCAAGCTTACTTTAGAAAAATGGTGGGAGCTTTGCTTATATGGAGCTTCTTTCTTTGAAAGTTTTCTTTTGCAGGCGATGTGGGAGAAATCTAGTAGTTATGTCTTTCCTATATGCTAATTTCTCTTCTTATATTTTTTTCAAACATCTTTCTTTCTTTCTTTTTTCTAAGCATTTCTAGCTTGCAAAGAAAATATATCACGCTAGTTTTTTATTTTTCTAATTTTACAACCAGATAAAAATAAGCTAAACATATAAACATACAAATATTTAGAAGCTAATGGTTACATTGATAGTTTTTTTGTCTTCATCTATTACATAATCT
>LBNU01035176.1:90609-121963 GCA_014162995.1 Artemisia annua
ATATATATATATATATATATATATATATATATATATATATATATATATATATATATATATATATATATATATATATATATATATATATATATATAACTTTTGATTTTCAAGTCATAAATGTAAATGTTTGTAACCCAAAATACTTGATTGAATCTTTAGACAAATATATGTGAGAAGCTCATAATAGTCTTAAGTATTATTACAACAATTTTATAGTTTCAAGCTATAATTAAGTGTAAATATTTGTAACCCAAAATACTTGATTGAATCTATAGACAATTATATGTGAGAAGCTCATAATAGTCTTAAGTATTATTGCAACGAATTATATAAAAGAATTTAGAAGAATTGTATATATTTTGACCCGTAAACACGTGTTAAATAAAAATTGAGTTTATGGTAAACAAAACTTGTGCATCGCACAGACCAATATGTCTTGTGTTTGTATCTTGTAGTACAAGATTAACTTTATGATTCAAATATAATATCACAAATTATTTGTTAGGTTATTATTACTTAGTAATTAAATAAATAAATAAACACCAAACAACAAAGTACAAAATAACCTAATTAAAATAAAGAAAAAAAATCTGCAAAGAGTTAAAGATTATATCACGCTGCCATTGATCTAACAATTCGGGATCAATCACCTTAGAATGAATCATGTTAAAAAAAAACACACAATTGTGTTATTGTGTGTCGGATGCGATTTGGTAGTATTCCACGAATTGCGATGGGAATCATCTGCGTCATCAGGACATGACAATCATGAGACTTCATACCAAACAACTTTAAGTCTTGCATTGACACCAACTTTTTTATGTTACCCGACTACCCAGATGGAACCTTAACTCCACTTAAGTCTTTCACACACGTTTTTCTCGATATGCATGACATCAAGGCAATGTCGCACTTGTAAGCGATCCCAGTACTGTAATTCCCAAAATATAGACTTCTTTTTCCAAATACTCTCTTTTGAAGTTGAAGTGCCTTCTTTCCCTTTTCCAAACACAACATGCTTGCCCATTTAATGGTGGTGGTAGCTTTTTATCTTCAACGTTATTATCAAACAACTTTCTCTTTTTACAGTATTAGTGATTCACTTGAAGTGATCTTCGATGTACCATATATATTGTTTTCTTACAATTAGACAACCAAATTGAGTGAGTATGATCTTGACACATAGGACATGCCATTTTCCCTTTCGTTTTGTATCCCGACAAATTTCCATAAGCAGGGAAATCACTAATAGTGCAAAAAACATGGCTCGCAATTGGAAATTCTCTTTCTTGTACGCATCATACACTTGTATGCCCTTACTCCATAGGTCTTTCATGTCATCAATTAACGGCCTCAAATAAATGTCAATATCGTTTCCAGGTTGTTTAGGACCTTGTATTAGCAATGACATCATGATGTATTTTCGTTTCATACATAGCCATGGTGGAAGATTGTATATGCATAAAAGAACCGGCCAAGTGCTATGACGACTACTCATGTTTCCCAAAGGATTAATTCCAACTAAACTAAGTCCAAAGCGTATATTTCTAAGGTCGTGTTATGATATACCTTTTTATATATCATTCAAATGAATTGTCTCTAACCTTCTTGTACCTCCTTGTCTTATGTCTCAATTTGTTCGATGACAATAGACAAATCAATGTTGTTAGTCAAAGAGCTTTTTTATTGGCGCGCATTGTAGTGAAAAAAAAACATATTTCTTCATCCATGCTAATGAGATGCTTTATGAACGAATTAAGTGAACTTCATCATGAACAAAACAATGTAATCGATTGCACTTCATCATGAACAAAACAATGTAAACTATATGATATAAATTATATTTTGTAATAATAAAAGTCAAGGCTGTGTTATGATATACCTTTATCAAATGAGTTGGCTCTTGTACGTCCTTGTCTTATGTCCCAATTTCGTTGACTATAGACAAATTAGTGTTCTTAGATAACAAGCTTTTTCTTGGCACGCATTGTGGCGACATAAAAACACATTTTTCTTAATAAAGAATAAGTTAATAATGCAACATGAAAATATAGAAGTTAGAATGTTAGAGTTAATACTTAAACGTGCTAGTTTAACAACATGTGGTGAAAGATTTAATAAGTAAGACTTACATATTTTTACAAATGTCTATAGTCTAATTATATTAAGAGTAATTATAGACTAAACTAAATACTAAGTGGGTATGTACTTAATATTAATTATTTGAACAAATAAGTTAAAAGTTTGTGATTTGTAATGCATAAAATTACATATTCATTATAGTATTTGTCGTGAGTTTGAAACTAACAAAAAGAAAGAAGAAAACAGAAAGGAGTTTTTATCCAACATCGGATGAGTAAAACAAATGAAAAGGAAGAAGGAAGGTATAAAACCAAGTTCTAGATAAATTGCAAGGATTAAACTCTTATAAGGTATAATAAAGAATAAGTAAAAATATTTCTAGTTATACTTTTAGTCCAAGTAATATTAAATAAATTAAGTAATTTTTTTTATTAGATTAATTGCTTGGCTCGATTAGCTCGTTAAGCTCGTTCGACTCGTGAAACTCGTTTAGCTCGTTCGGCTCGATTAATTAAACGAGTTTTCGAACGAGTCGAGCCAAGTTTTACTATTTTAAAGCTCGGCTCGTTAAACTAATCGAGCATTAATCTATGTTTGAGCTCGACTCGAGCTCGAAAATTATGAAGCTCGACTCGAGTTAAACGAGCTCAAGCTCGAGTAACTCGTTAAAAGCTCGACTCGTTAACACCTCTAGGTTGGACTCTGATTCTTAAACGGGCCATGAGCCCATATATGTTTTAGAATGGGCAAATGACAAAAAAATGCATCGAACTTGACACTTTTTGTGATTGTGCGTAGTCAACTATTTTTTTTCTTATTGTGTGTACTGAACTTTCAAATTTGGAACATTGTGTGTATTTTGTGACCATTTTACCCTTAATTTTTTTAAATTTCAAAGGGTAAAATGGTCATTTTACATAGCAGAATGGCCATAAAATACACACAATGATCAAAATTTGAAAGTTCAGTCCACACAATAAGAAAAAAATAGTTGGCTACATACAATCACAAAAAGTGTCAAGTTCGATGTATTTTTTTGTCATTTGCCCGAATAGTATTTCACTCCGTTGATTCTGTTTGACTCCAGTTTTGTTTTATACAATAGTTCGTGCAGAAAAAAGATAAAAGATGCAACTATGCAAAGCATAAATATTCGGTTTTGATCACTCGCAAATGTATTTTACCCTGTGATTACAGTAAGATAATCATTAAGGGAATATAATCCAGTTACAAGTTTACAACTATGATATGAACAATCACGTGAAAGATAACCACAACATAATAAGTATCTACAGTTCTACACACAAGTTAAAAAAAACAATGAATCTACTAAATGAGTTTAAGGATGAACACGCATCATATGCTTAAAACCACTAATGTAAAAAATAAAAAATAAAAAAAATAAAAAGAGTAGTGTTTGAGATTGGTTATTGAAAATAGATTATGCGTTTTGAAAACGCATAATTAGATAATCAGCTGTAACAAAACGTGGTTTTAACTAATGTTTGGATTTGATTACGCTGTTTGATATCACAATAGTAGGATAATTAGTTTTCAAAGTATTTGTCAAATCTGATTAATTCATTATATAAATGGTAAAATTACCAAAAAGGACATTAATATACATGAGTAAGGATCAAATGAGAAATGTAATTAAGATGAGAAGAATGAGAAGAAACCACAACCACAAATATTAGATGCACCTAAAAAATAGATGCATCTCCCTATTATTTCTCTTTCCTTATTTAAAGTATGTGGCCACAATTTTTTCTCACTCTTCTCATTTCAATAATTCTTCTCACTAGATCCATACTCTAGTATACATTATATTATTTTGTTTTAACATGTTACTATACTAAAGAAAGTTTGTATCATGTACGGGCCTTTAAAAAAAGAATAGCAATACCACAAAACCGATTATTTGCCATTGGGTATATTGTGTTCTCAAGTTGAGTAAAAGAGATGAGAGTAAAGTAAAGAAAAGTAAACAAAGTGGAAGAAAAATGTGGTCCTAAACTTTCAATCTCATTATTGGAGTGAAACATTTTAAAGAGAAAACACAAGTACTTCATCCATCACCTCTTTCTTTTCCATGAAAAAAACTCAAGAACACACATAATTTTAGTTTCACTCAATTTCATTCCCTTTCATCTAAAAAAAAAAAAAACTTGAGAACAGAGTGTCAGTGCTCAACTTATGTGAGATGTATAGGGTTTTACACTCTTAAACAAGCCGCTTTTCTATCTTCATCTTTCATATGCAATATTTCATCTTCTATGAAAGAAAAGAAGAAGATACGTGATGGTATTATGGTAATTTCTTGAAGAAGCAGAAATCAGGCTTTCCAGAAGCATGTAAGGAGCTGCTTTTTCAAAACCGCGTTTTGATGATCACAAATGCAAAAAATCACTTTTTTGATTTGTTTTACCAAGCACCCCCTAAATTATGTATAGAATCTAATGACTTGATAAGTAGGATAACATATTGAGCTAATCCTAAACCAATAATATTTGAGCTAATCATTCGAACTAATAACTAATTCTTATTCCATTCCATTTATTGCATTCCATTTGGCTAACAGAATAGATTTTGCACAGATATAATGCAACGAAGTTGACCAACTTAAGTGGCTTGAAATCGCCTCGTCTTGCCTCATTGGTAAGTGCCTAAAAGATATTATGCATTGGAATCCTTCTGTGATGGACCCAAATTCATCGACATGAAACATATTTTTAGAAGGGATGATTCCACGATAGCCCACCTCCTTGTTGAAGCAAATTAAGGTTTGTAGAACCAAACATCATTTTTTTTATTATTTATTTATTTATTTATTATCTTTTTCCCCCTTACCTTTCAAGGAGCATTCATACCTGATCAAAATTATTATTTTTATTAAGACCATCCATAATAGATGGTCGACCGAGCCGGTACGGCAACCTCCATGGATGAGTCTCATAGCAAAAAGAAGGAGGACTCGGTCATTTATTCGACAGAGTCATGTGAGAAGGAAATGCACATAATAATAATAATAATAATAATAATAATGATGATGATGATGATGATGATGATGATGATGATGATGATGATGATAAAAAAATAAAAAAATACCCTAATGGTACAAAAGTATCCGTTGGGTTTATTTAAAAAAAAGAAAAAAATTCTTTTAAAATTTATACTTATTTTATTTTTATAAATACTCAAATACTCTTTCATTTTCATTCAAACTTTCAAACACATTATTTCTTAGACACTCTACACATCTTATCTAAAACAAATGGATTTAGAGTTTTTAAAAGAGTTCGTTATGGATTTAGAATTTTTACATCCTCGGATGATGAAGAAGAAGAAGTTAATAATATCGATTTAGAGTTTTCAAAAGAGTTCGTTATGGTTTTACAAGCTTCCACTTCTACAATACTAAAACCCTCGACTAATTGAAACACGATAGATAGAGATCGTTATGTTGCTTATGATTGTCTAGTGGCCGCTTACTTCTCTGAAAACTCAAGGTATGACGAAAAATTATTTCGTAAGTGGTTTCGAATGAGCCAATCACTATTCACACGCATTGTTAAGAAAATAACTGATAATGCGCCGTATTTTAAACAAAGTATTGATTGTACGTGAAAAGTTGGCATTTCCCCATTGATGAAGTGTACCTCTGCAATTCGTCAATTGACATACGACATCTTCATGATACTCTAGACGAATATCTGCAAATGGTTGAGAAAACTTCCAGTGATTCTCTCCAAGCTTTCTGTAAGGCTATTATGGACTTATATGGAGACGAGTTTTTGCGAATGCCTACTTATACTGATGTCAAAAAACTCTATGCTTTTTACGAGGAGAAACATGGGTTTTCTGGGATGTTAGGAAGCATTGATTGTACGATTAGCCGTGGGCTAATTGCCCAAATGCATATGGTGCTCAATATTATAGGGATGATCACGGGTCACATCCATTCATTTTATTGAAAGAGGTTGCCTCACAAGGCTTGCAGATTTGGCAGGTGTTCTTTGGTGTTTCCGGGTGAACAACGACGTCATACGTCAATCGCCTATTTTTAACGATCTCAAAGACAGAAAAGCGCTAGAGATTCCATTTGTGGTTAACGACGTGACTTATAAATGCGGATATTATCTCACCGACGAGATATATCCGGAATAGTTTGTTCTTGTTAAGTCTATTTCACTACTAGACTCGAATGATACAAACTGAATAAGATATAAGCAAGCGCATGAAGCAACAAGAAAAAATGTTGAACGAGCATTTGGCGTGCTAAAGAAAAAGTGGGCTATCATAAAAAACTACCGCACGGCCGATATCTCTTAAGAAAATAAGGATATGATGTAAACATTCGTCATATTACATAATATGATTATAAAAGACAGAAGAGGGGGGGGGGATCTCCCATGACTTTTATCCGTAAAGGCATCGTGATAATGATCTCGTATGAATGCATGAAGAAATATTACAAGTTGTTAGATTTAGTTAATGAGGAAACTCATCTAAGCTTTAAAGCAGATTTAGTGGAACACATTTGGCGTCGAACAAATCAACAATAGTTGTAGTTTCATTTTATTTGAATTATTAATGTAATGTTTTTAATTACTCCGTATTAATGATATTTTAATTTTAGTGTTTAAAAATAATGAAAGTGAGAAAAAAAAATAGTGACTGCGGTCGCATTATTGTACTAAGTTGGTAATGAAGAAAGTTGTAGCGAGAAAAGACTGAGTTAGCGCTAATATGACAGTGGTGATGAAAATCACCATTAAACTTAGTCTAAAATGTAATTTTCTTTTTGGATGACATGAGAGAAATATAATTAGCATAATCTGTAAGATCAATGGTTAGTCGGCTAGTCCTGCGGGATCCTATGTTATGTTATGGACCTAAATGCATCAACATGGAACATTTTCTTTTTGGATGACATGAGAGAAGGGGTGATTCCAAGCCCACCTTGCTTTTGACCTATTTTGCGGTTTTAAGAATCAACATTCCATATTCTTACCTCTTAAGGAACTATCATTGAGTTATTTATGTCTTCATCTGGATCTAGTTTTGATTCATATATTACAGGAATTTAGTACTTAATAAACATTAATACTAAATCATTTACACATGGCTTATTGCAGTGCAATCTACAAGAATCCTTAATACCATAATAAAGCATCATACTTGTTAAAAAAAGCTGTTTTGAGTAGCGAACTTTTTTTTTTCCTCGTTGGTGTACTGAACTTGCATTTTATTGCCAAAACTACGTACTTTGGACGTTTTTGCCCCTCAAGTTATTAAAAAGTCGGGGGCAAAAATGTCATAAAAAGGTGAGAAAAAGTACAAAAGTACGTATTTTTGGCAATAAAATGCAAGTTCAGTACACCAACGAGGAAAAAAAAAAGTTCGCTACTCAAAAGAGCTTTTTTTGACAAGTATGATGCTTTATTATGGTATTAGCCCGGAATTCTAAGACACAAAATATCCCTTGTAACGGCAAAATTTTGCAAGGCTTACACAGTAGTGTGTAGAGGCCGGTCTCATGTTTGATCCGTGTATGTGAACAAGCCACATTACTTTGTGAGTCTTGTTTACTAGGAGCACACGCTTGAAAACCTTACTAAATAATGGGCTCTTTGTGTTGTTACCATTCCCCTCAATATAGATAAAGATAGATGTATGGTCGAAGAAGATGTCTAAGGTATTTAAATTGTTCTTTTAACCATTCATCTCGATCTGTATTCTGTAGGTAAATCCATATGCAAACATTCAGAAATTTTAAGAAGAAACACATTTTATGTTGGAAATATACTGCAGTGAAAGGTTTATTATCTGGATATCAATTTGAATCATGTAATCACTTTCAAATTAAAGTATTTCGACCCTATATGCCTCTGGTTCACGATATTCGGATAAGACAGATTGTCAGATTGGCAATTGAAATCTAAGGCGAGAAATCAATCAAAAACATTAAAGTTTTGGTTTTTGATTTATATGCAAATGAGACCAGGATTGTAGTTATAACCACCAACCGAAACGGTTATTTTCGGTTATTTACCGACCATCGCCTTGGTTGGCAAAAAGATGCGTCTGTTGAGTTTTGGCAGGAAAAATTGTTCCCTTGACCTTGCAAGCGGGCGCGGCCCCTTGACTTTCACGTTTTTGTCGTGACGATATCAAGCTAACTATAACAATTGTGCATTCCGCATCTCCTAACTCGTTTTGAGCTAAACTTGTATAAGACCATTAGTATCAAATAAAACACAATCACCTAAAATAGTTGATAACACTAAAATTACCAACATTTTATCTAAATACTACCCTTTTAAAAGCTTAATTAACTGTATATGGGACATGCCAACAAACATTTGCTGTTGACATCTAAGTTTTTCAAAATTATATTTAGTATAGGACATATATATCCTTAATCAACTCTATTTATTTCGCAACCAGCTCCATGTTTCGCTAGCATAACCAATAAAGAGAGCAAATAATATTTGTGTTTGAGAAATTAGAAAAATTGGTTAATTAGTGCCGAAATTAGAGATTGATTTCAAAGACAGTTAGATAACTGGACTCAACTCACTTGAGTACTAGTAGTTCTTAACAGAGATCTTATAGAATTTTTTGTTTCCTTATGTTATACTAGTAGTTTATTACATGCGGAGTCCATTCATAATCATCATGATTATAAAGTCGACACGTTGTTTTGGACAAAACAATCTCATGATATTTTTGATGTACGTATTCAGGAAACCTTTTCCTCGATCCCATCTACATGAGCCACATGCAACCTATCAGCGTCTTTGACCGTTCAAATGACTTAAATCTTATTCTAATTTCTACACCACATCTCTCATCTTATGTTGATATTTGATGCTGAACTCTGTTACTCTAATGGTTGGATTAAAAACTAAAAGACGATAACTGGACCTAGAAGTATCCATGCAAAATATTCTTTCTCTACAACTTTCTCTATTGGGGTATCTTCAAAGCGAATCCCCTGGACCCCGACCTTTGGTCAAAAGGTTTTTGCCTTTCCGCTCTAATCCTACTAAGAATCGATCTCCTGTTGCGTAGTACCTCTCGAAAAGTCAATATATCAATAATGCAGCATCATGTCATGTATGTGCACCCATCACTCTATCGAAATCTAAACATGAGCATGGTCGAAGATCTTATCTTTGATCTGCTGGAACTGCCTAAAACATATGTTAGATAAAAGATTACTAATCCCCCATGCAGCATTAGCAGCACATGCATTGACTCATCAGTAATATGTTATCCAGCATCTTATCCCTTTACAAAAAGCTAGTTCTAGTTATCCACGCAAACCTGAACCAGATCTATGACCAAATCTTTAACCATGATATACTAATTGATCCAAATAGAAGAAACCACATGTGAAACTTATTTACAGAATAATATGATTTCAAGGAATCAAGATTTATACATCCGTAAAGTTAATCCCTTGGTATTCAAGAAACACAAAGTGAAAGAATCTGTATTTGTATACGTATAACGTTAGAGATAACAAATTGTATAAAGTTGAGGCTTTTATATGTGTGAGCATGGTATACCTCATGCACACAAGAGGCAAGGGATAGTACCAAGTTGAAAATCGATCAATGAAGAGGGCAGGAATGGAATAAAGTAAGAAGCAGCAACCGTAAGTACATATATTCTGTATGATCTGGAATGGGACCATGGGATTATCAAGCATGTTCTTGGACTGAAGAATATGCAGTCAAGCTTCATGAGATTGAGACCTTCATTCGTGCACAATAACTTTAACATGTCAAAAGGAATCGAGTCATTTTCAGTTCTAAGGTTGGATCCAACTTTGTAAGTCTGATCATTTTTTACTTCAGGTCTGCAAAGTAACATGTCATCTATCTATTTGGATCCATTTTAACTCTTTATTGGGTTATAAATACCGTACCTTGGACATTACTTCCATTTCATTCTCAAGCTCTCAACACTTATTCTTCTCCTAAAACAAAAGAACTAACTGTGATCTACTGATATCAGACGTACCAGCGTAATGGATCCATCTGACACTCTAAGGTAACAAGAATTACTCATACTCCCTCTCATTTTTCACACACTTATAGTAGATCTAAATGCATGCTTTTATAAGCATGCATATTAAGAATGATGCCGCACCAGAATTCAGTTAAAATATAATCAGTGAGGTCTTACATATTTGTAAATTAGTTAAGCTTTAACTAAAACACTATTTTTGTCACCACACTTTGTTTATCCAAACTCTATTTTCTTACCACACATTATATTGGCCAGGAATAAGTGTGCAGCCTGCTATAGGCAGTTCAACAGAAAGGAGCACCTAGTGGAACACATGAGGACCTCGTATCACTCAGTTCATGAGCCCATGTGTGGATATTGTGGAAAACGCTGCAGATCTTTTGAATCTCTTCGTGAGCATCTTATAGGTAAAATTTTATGATTTATATTTGTTAATGTGATTGAATCAAGTTTCAAACCTTTTTATTCCTCAATCTTATGTTATATAACATGGTCTTCTTAGCGCGAGCACCACCCACACGTAACATACTAATATCTTGTTTCACAGGGCCATTGCCAAAGGCAGAATGTGAAAGGGTGTTTAGGGACCGTGGTTGTGACATTTGCTTAAACATCTTTAGCAGTCGCAATGCTGTGAGGGTTCACCGAGATACATGCCAACTATCATATGGAAATAGCGTAACAATTTCATCCTCGATAGTAGAAATTTTCTCTATATATTGAATATATATATGTATTTCTTAACTGAATTTCTTAAACTCTTCTTACTCCAGGGTTTGTTACACCGATTTGCTAGCTTAGGCATCCAAGATGACCTAAGAATCGATAGTGGAAAAACAAAAGCAGTTGCACTTGCCTGCAAAATGGTTGGTGGAGGCAGTGATGGCTCACTGGATCTATGTGCAAAAGTTTGCATCATTGATGAATATGAGAACATACTATTTCGGTCTTATGTCAAACCACACCTTCCTGTTACACACTACAGGTATAACTTTTGGCCTTCTTCTCCTAATTCTTTATGTGCCATGAAAGACTTAAGCAAGTATCACACAAATTTTTATATAATCTTTTATTAATAGAAGTTGTGAAAATTATAGGTATGAGACAACAGGCATTCGGCCAGAATACCTCAGGGATGCAATGCCACTTAGGCAGGTACAAAGAAAGATTCAAGATTTTTTATGTAACGGGGAACCCATATGGAAGATCCGTCCAAGAGGAGGGAAGGCAAGGATTCTCGTAGGTCATGGTTTGGATCATGATCTTAGATGCTTGGAATTGGAGTACCCTGCAGTTAAAACAAGGCAAGTATGAAGCTCTTTCTTGTAGAATATCACATATATAAAGGTACAATGGTTATTAATTTATCATGATTACATAATACATATAACTGATGGTGTTTATATGGATTTGAATTTGATAATAGGGATACTGCGACCTATCCACCCTTAATGAAGACTAGCAAGCTTAGTAACTCACTCAAGTATCTCACAAGAGCGTATCTCGGGTAATTTATAGTGGACCTTGATATTTTTCTAATCTTTTGACCAGTGAATTTGCTACTAAGAGATCTTAACTAAACTAATGATGCTCTGTGCACAGTTATGATATTCAAAGCGGCATACAAGACCCTTATGAAGACTGTGTTGCAACTATGAGGCTTTACAGGAGGATGAGATCCCAGCCTCATAGAAATGAGAACTATCCACTTGCTACGGACCCGCAAAATAAGAATAACTTTGCATCATGGAGACAAAGCGAACTTGAGAGGATGAGTCCTGATGAACTGTTTGCAATTTCAAGGTCCGATTTCTACTGTTGGTGCTTAGATAGCAAGGACTATGCTTAATGGGATGAGCTACAGTCAAGATTCTTGTGAGTGGAATTGATAGCTAAATTGAGAGAATAATCTATGAAATTTGTTATAGATAATAGGAATAAGATATGGAAATTTATCTATGTTTTTAGTAGGCAATAGTAGAGAGATTTGTGTGATATGAGGCGTATGCCTATACAAATTACTGAAACCTTAAATTAAAAGGTATAAGATGGCAATAGTATATCAGTGTGTTAATTAACCTTAAATTATAGCATCTTTGTTTTCAGAAGGACTTTTCAGTAGCAAAATTGTGTCACATGTAGGCAAATTTGAATCTGTGTGCATTACACTCGCGACTCATAAGATATTAAAACAGATACAATATGATATATTATCTACTGCATAATTATGTGAGTTTCAATTTTAACCACGTTGAACATGGTACATAGTGTTTCCGAAGACAATGCATGTCCTCTGTAACATAGTACATGATTCTACTTCTAAATCCTAAAAATCGCAGTTGTAGACAGTCATGAGCCAAAAAATGCAAAAAACTACAGAAAGTTTCATTTATATTCTTTTGAGGCACCTTTATTATGTGTTAATTGGTCTCATAATCCAATAAATTAGCTACTTTCAGTAGCTCAAATCCAGGTGAAAAGCCTTAGCAAAATCATGCGTTAGCTTTACGCAATCTCTAAACAATTCCATGTCGACTGATAGTTCATTTAAAGAATCTGAAGTACGTTGATGCCCATTTCCTTGAACTTGTTCTATAATCACAGTTCAGTTTTATAATTTAAATATTTACAAACGCAAAAGCTGTTAATTGAGCTTGACAATTGGTAAACATTTGGAATGCACAACAAACATACCGTAAACAATGTAAGAGCAGCAAATATTCCATCCACACTAAGCTAAATGAACAAACTCCATAATCTCCTGGTACAAAAGAAAAGAGAGAAAGAGATACCTAGCTTTACGACTCGATCAAGTACGCCATCTCTAATTAGATTACTGGAGATGGTGAGTTTGGGATCAGTCATGTGCGCAAATTGGCAGGAATAAAATAAAAATACATTCATTTTTAACGTTAAAAAATTTTAAATTTCTTATATAAACCTGATCAACTCTATTTACCATTACTCTCTTTTTGCACCCAAAGTGCTTGTGCACACATCCTTTTTAGTTCTTAATAAAATTACAATACGTTTAGGAGCGGTTGTTATTGCATTCTGAAAGTAAACAATGTGATTGAAATGCTTGATCATCAATTAAATCAAAACAGGCTGCATAGTATAGTGTTTGGGTATAAATCTACTGAATGAAGTTATAATAATCACATAATCAGTTGTTTGCGCATAACTATAGTCAGTTGTTTGAGCAGAACTTGGATAATGTAAAGAATCTACATTCAAATTTTAGTCCAAGTATCAAATAATTAGAATTAGTTTGTGGCATTTACTCCAAACTTAATCATCTAGAACTGAAATTTGACCACTAAACAATCAAATGATCATAATTAGTTTCACCATAACCTAACATTATAAACTAGCTATCTACAACAGCAACAATACCCAATGTTGGTGATTTTAGTGTCATCAATCATTTTATGTGTAATAATGGTGATTTACCCAGAACCAAATGGATTTCAAGTTAAGTTATAATACGAGTTTGGAGGTGTGGAGTACACGCTTGTATAAACTATTAACTTGATTTCAAGTACGATAATGGTAAAGGTTGTGAATGTATATCAAGGAGTAAAGACCTTGGATGTATCTTATAGTGACATAAATTATTCGTCACAATAGTGTTGCAATGGTTCAAAAGATATGGTTATTCGTGTTAGTGACAGACACTGGTCGTCGCTAATGGATATATGTAATATGTCTTCAATGGGCTGCAGTTTTAACTGTCACAAATTTGTTGCAGAAAGTAATTGAAGAGTTGTAACCATTTATTAAAAGGTGTGACTTTTCACCAAGAGACACAACTTTTCCCAAAAACCACAAATTTTTTTTATTATACATAAACATTCTTTTTTGGTCTTTCATGTAAAAATGAACAATCACAACAAAACATATAATCTTCTCCATGTTTTGCTCTTATTCTTGTGCCTAGAATTTGAGTGTGTTCTTGTCTTATCTCAATACAAATTTCGTGTAACCCAAGGCACAAATAGAGTCGGAATATTGTATTCGGAAAGTGAACTATACACGATTCAAGAATTATCCAAGCAATCTTTGATTTTCATGACCCTAAGATCAACACCCAATCCCATCTGAGCGAGGTATGAAGGAGGTGAAATGTAAACAGATCATACCCCTACCATAGGGAAAACCCGAGAGTAGGGAGACTCCTTCAATGGAGATCGACCTCCGGCAAACTAGCTATCTACCACACTTTCAATACGCAGCACAAAACAAGATATGAATTTTAGGATAATGTATATAAAGTAAAAAGCAAAGAGTTAAATTAACACATAACAAGCCAGTATGAAGAATAAATAAATACAAAACCTAAACCAACATACTTCAAAGTTTCACTCCCATCTCTAATCCAGCATGGTCTTATTGATACATAGACCTTTATCTGAATAGAATCTATATCTAAATACAAAAATGTTACAACATCAAGACTGTTAAATAATATACCATCACAATGCCGTGGCCTTGGTAAAGAACTCGCGAGCCTCATAGTACTTTTCCAAAACTATGTTGTGAAGAGGGTTTATTGGTTCCAGAAGATTAGAATAGGACCCAACACCGAGCGTGGCAAGGGTGGAGAATCAGCATCTTTAGGCCAGCTATGCTGGGCCGCGGCTAAACCACTGAGACAGTAACATGTGTGATAAAAATCTTTATACTTCCCTGGTTTGTCCCTGATCGAATCCTCCCTCCATCTATATTAAAATAGAAATGCATCAACATATGATCTTTGAATACATATAAAAGAAGCCATGCTTTATACACTTAAATTTCAAGACCAAACCTACTACTCCCCAGTTTCATACTTGATGTGGACGTTTAATGCAGATTCATTTCCAATAATTTTGTTTCTAGTGTTTTGTCTGTGAATCTCCTTTTTTTTTTTTTTTTTTTTTTTTTTTTTTTTTTTTTTTTTTAATCAGAATTGTGGATTTCAAGTCAAATTTAAAGTATAAGTTTTAGTTCAGTCTGTTTGACCTCAAATGCAAACTGTGGGACTAGTCGTTAGTAAAGATAGAAGTTTAAGGTACATGTGAGCACAAAAGAACATATTGCTGAAATGCATGGCTCTGGTAAAGAGGCGGTAATTCTGTATGCCTTCTGACGATATGAACAGGAATACTTGTCGAATCTACTTGGATCAGCTTCACAATCGTGCCCTAATAAACTGATATTCATATTATCATATACAAAGAGTTGGCTTACCTTCCTCCGATCCTGATCAGGGGAAATCTCAGAATCCGACTCTTCATCATCGGACAATTCAGATGATGTGGAACCTTCATCGCTTTCGGCACTATCATACCCTTCATCAGCAGCTGCATGTAATCTTTGTACCAGCATAGCAGCTCTTCCCTGGTCAATGGCTCTCACGTTACAAGAAGTAAAAACTAAAAGACGATAACTGGACCTAGAGGTATCCATGCAAAATATTCTTTCTCTACAACTTTTTTTATTGGGTATCTTCAAAGCGAATCCCCTGGACCCGCCCTTGGTCAAAAGGTTTTTGCCTAGCTTTCCGGTTAACCCTACTGAGAATAGATCTCCTGTTGCATATCACTCCACCTTTTTTAAGTCAAAATATCAATAATATTGCAGCATCATGTCATGTATGTGCACCCATTACTCTATCGATATCTAAACATGAGCATGGTCGAAGATCTTATCTTTGATCTGCTGGAACTGCCCAAAACATATGTTAAATAAAGATTACTAATCCCCAATGCAGCAGTAGCATCACATGCATCGACTCATCAGTAATATGTTATCCAGCATCTTATCCCTTTACAAAAAGCTAGTTTTAGTTATCCACATAAACATGAACCATATCTATGACCAAATCTTTAACCATGATATACTATATTGGTTTTTCACAGGTCTCCAAAATCTGATAATTCCATGATCGTATTTGCACAAGATATACAAGAAGATGATTCATTTTATTCATCAACATAACAGTAGGTTACATCGTTACAAAAGACACTATGTGTCTCTCCTTGAAATGAGACACACACACTATCGTTTACATGTAAAGGACTCTATATATAGACATGAAAGGGTATGACCCAATGGTCATGATGGTTTGAATGGTCAACGACACACCCTTTGGTTTTTACAGAATTAACTAACTTATAACTACCAACCGAAATAACTACCATTCGGTTATAAACTTTCTACTTAACACCTTTGGTCCTTCATCTATCATTTTTCCATAATACAAGACTTGTACAATTAAAGTCCAACAATTTCCCCCCTAATTGTTTAAGTCTTGTTCTTCGAGTCTTCATGCTCTTCTCCGTGTCTTTTCTTTCCTTCTTCCTGTCTCCAGGATTTGTTGCTGCTGTTGCTTGTTCCATTCCAACGTTGTACCACAATACTTCCTTGTGTTTCTTCACTTTTACACCGTATCTTCAACAACTCTTCAATACCCGTCGGTATTTTCCTATGAACGAGTGATCAGCCCGTCCTTTTCATTATTTGTTGTTGTTCTTGTATTGCTAAACGTCTCCAAACAATCCTTGATTGCTTTGTTCTCTCGGTATACCTTATCACATCCACAAGCAACGCCTTTTTCTTTTGTTTCTTCTTGCCTCGTTTCCTTTTCAAATCCTATTCAACTTCAACCTTCAACAAAAACTTTCAAATTTGTTGCCTTGTTTCTGTTTTGATTCGAACCAAAAACAAAACACCACGGTTCCTTCTTTCTTCTCCTTGTCGAATTGTTGTTATTGCCAACGAGTCTAAACAAAACGTTCCACGGCCTCCTTGCTTTGTTGTCTCGAATTCTTCCCTTGAATCTTCAACCAAAAGTTACGGCCTCCTTGTGTTATTCTTGTTTGTGTTTATATTCGACACAAACAAACCAACACTTTCTTGTACCACGCTACACTTTTCTTTTCTTTTCCTTTTGTGTGTTGTTCTTGATCTCGGTTGCTTGAAATCCTAAGAAACTTCCTACACACAATCTTGTTACCACACCTTGGTAACCACACCGAACCAAAAACAGTCCCTTCGTTTCTGATTTCGTTCTTCCGAAACAAAACAGTCCTTCGTTTGTTCCTTCTCTCGTTGTTGTTGTTCTTGTGTGTTGTTTTGATCTCGTACTCGAAATCACAAACCTTCTAACACACAACTTGGTACCATACCTTGGTAACCAAACCGAACCAAAAACAGTACTTCGTTTCTGATTTCGTTCCATCGAAACAAAACAGTCCTTCGTTTGTTCCTTCTCTTGAGTACTCCTTCTTTGTTCTACGTATACGTTTTTCCTTCACAACAACGTTTCATGCGCTTCTAGAATCTGCGTCTTATAATGCTTTGTGTCTTTTTCAAACCGGTTTTTACAAAGCCTTCCCACTCGTTCTCTATTAAACGATGTGTAACCTTTCTTGTTTCCAGTGTTGCATTAATAGCAGACACACAAGAAAGTCCTACTCTTGCTTCTACGCTTCTCAATCAACATCAAGAGTTTCCTTTTCTTCAGCGCTATTCCACTCTTGCTTCTACGCTTCTTTCAACGTCAAGAGTTGTAACAATTGTTCTTCAAAGTTTTCTCCCACCAATACGTTTGATGCCTACGTTCGCTTCCTTTTGTCGGTTATCAAAACTTAACAAAACTTACCGCTTCTACAAAAGGTTTCTTATTGTTTTGTTGTCGCGAATGATCACAACAAAACTCCACCAATTCGTTTGGTGTCCATGTCCTTTGGTTCTCGATTGTGCACTATCTTCCCCAACATCCTTGGTGTCTTCTTTTCTCGGTCTCTTGATCCTTTTGATCAAAGACTTGAATCTTATCTTGTAACCTTGCAAAATCCTTCGGCTCTGATACCATATTGGTTTTTCACAGGTCTCCAAAATCTGATAATTTGATTCGTTGTGTTTTTGTGTCAAAACGATATATCAAAAATACCAACAAAGTGAGATCAATGTTATCGTGAGGACAACAAGACGTGGAGAAATACAAGTAAACCCTTCGTGAAAAGGATTACCTCGTAAACTCGTGCCGGAAAGTGATTTCCCGGGTCGTACCCCAACGAGGTGTGAATGGAAAGTTTCGAGAAAAGATCGAGATTAAAACCTTGTATGTTTGATTGGAAAGATTGTTTGGTTTTGTTGTACGTTAAATTAATGGAAATTGTAAATTAACGAACGGAATTGAAAATAAAGCAACCTAAAAAGGAAAAAAGGCAAATGGAAAACTAGGGAAGCCCTAAAACACTACGGGAAACAAAATTAGGAAGCGGGAAATCCTAAAACGCAATCTAAATTAAACACGTGACGTTTATTTAAAATAAACGTCAACGCGTTAAATAAAACGCGAAATTTAAGCTACACTAGTCCTACGGGCATAAAAACAATTTTAACACGTACAAAATGACAAAGGAAAATTTTAGAAAAAAGAAAATTAAAAGTTGGATAAAAATTCTAATTACTATGAATTAAATACTAATTAAACTAAATTAAATCTTAATAATTAGTCTAACCAACTAAAAATTCTGAAACTTTTTTAACAAATATTACAAGTTAATATTAACCTAAGAAAAATATAAAAAGGGGTGGCACAATACAAAAATAAGCATAAAATAAGCTAATAAGGGCTGAAAGGGTTAAATAAGCAAAACAGGAAATTATTACTATAAATATTAAACTAATGAAAACATAACATGAAACAAAGGGCAGAGCAGATGGTATTTGTGTGGTGTGTTTGTGGTCTGGCTTTTTTGTTTGACCGGGGTTTTATAAAAAACGTGGTGAGTTTTGGGCTAGTAATAAATCTGGTTTGGGCTGGTGGGATGATGGGCCAAGGGGGTTTATTAGTAATGGGTTTATGTGGTGTTGGATTAATAATAGATAGGGTCCGTTTGGTTTAACAAGTAAACAAGCCCAAGGACCATTTATGTATTTTCTGAATTTTGAAGGGTATTTTCTGCCAATCTCTCAAACTTCATTCAAGGGCCACTTTTACCAAGTCTTGAATTCCAAAGGTTCTTTTCATCATTTTTCTTCAATCTAAAATTCCCGGGGGACCATTATTGCCAAACTTGCAAACTTGAGGGACTGAAGTTGTCAAACTTTGAAAACTTTATTCCTGGGACTCAAAATGTCATTTTATAATTTTTGGAGGATGATTATTGACTTTTCTTTATAAAAACTCTCCAGGGACCATTTGTGACATTTTCTGAAAGTTCAGGGACTAGTTTTGACATTTTTGCATATTTGCTCAGTTTTTCATCTATTTTCAATCCTTTGTATAAGAAACACGCAAAAACATACTCCAAGGACATTTGTGACATTATTTGATCGTTTTTGGGTGTTCTTGGTTGTTTTTGACTCGTAAAACGGAAGAAAAGATATGTGCAAAAAGGCACATATCATAATTCCAGGATCGTATTTGCACAAGATATACAAGAAGATGATTCATTTTATTCATCAACATAACAGTAGGTTACATCGTTACAAAAGACACTATGCGTCTCTCCTTGAAATGAGACACACACACTATCGTTTACATGTAAAGGACTCTATATATAGACATGAAAGGGTATGACCCAATGGTCATGATGGTTCGAATGGTCATGAACCAAACGACACACCCTTTGGTTTTTACAGAATTAACTAACTTATAACTACCAACCGAAATAACTACCATTCGGTTATAAACTTTCTACTTAACACCTTTGGTCCTTCATCTATCATTTTTCCATAATACAAGACTTGTACAATTAAAGTCCAACATACTAATTGATCCAAATAGAAGAAACCACATGGGAACTTATAACCGATTTACGGAATACTATGAATTCAAGGAATCAAGATTTATACAATAAAGTTAGTACCTTTGTATTAAAGAAACATGCACAAAGTTGAAGACTTATTACAGTTTGTATAAAGTTTAGAAGTAGAAAGACTAAAGTTGTAACTTTTCATTTTCAGTTTGTTATGATAGTTAGGCTGGTAGATTAGTTTAAATTCACTTGTAATCAGTTCATTTCATTTTAACAACTTCAATAATAATTCACACTTCCGCAATTCTTCATGGTATCACAGCACATGGTGCTCGTGTAAAAATCCCCCAATTTGTGTGCGTTAATCAAATTAGGTCAAATCGATCTAGTTTTCACCAGTCAACCAAATAATCAATTGATTCTGTTGTTCTTGATTACTGTGTGTTTTCATGCAAAATTAGGGTTTTTGATTCACTTAATTCTGTTAAAACCGTTATTGTTTGATCAAAATCAACAATGGTGATTCGAGCACTAATGATAGATCACAATACTATACTGCAAATAACAACAATTTGATAAATGATCCACTCGACATTGCAAGTTCTGATCATCTAGTAATGCTTTTGACTAATATGCCTTTGGTGGTAATTTTCTTGGATGGAGTCATAATGTGAAGATGGTGTTAGGAGCGAAATTGAAGCTTACATGAAGCTCTTTCTTGTAGAATATCACATATATAAAGGTACAATGTTATTAATTTATCATGATTACATATAACTGATGGTGTTTATATGGACTTGAATTTGATAATAGGGATACTGCGACCTATCCACCCTTAATGAAGACTAGCAAGCTTAGTAACTCACTCAAGTATCTCACAAGAGCATATCTCGGGTAATTTATAGTGGACCTTGATATTTTTCTAATCTTTTGACTAGTGAATTTGCTACTAAGAGATCTTAACTAAACTAATGATGGCTCTGTGCACAGTTATGATATTCAAAGCGGCATACAAGACCCTTATGAAGACTGTGTTGCAACTATGAGGCTTTATAGGAGGATGAGATCCCAGCCTCATAGAAATGAGAACTATCCACTTGCTACGGACCCGCAAAATAAGAATAACTTTGCATCATGGAGACAAAGCGAACTTGAGAGGATGAGTCCTGATGAACTGTTTGCAATTTCAAGGTCCGATTTCTACTGTTGGTGCTTAGATAGCAAGGACTATGCTTAATGGGATGAGCTACAGTCAAGATTCTTGTGAGTGGAATTGATAGCTAAATTGAGAGAATAATCTATGAAATTTATTATAGATAATAGGAATAAGATATGGAAATTTATCTATGTTTTTAGTAGGGAATAGTAGAGAGATTTGTGTGATATGAGGTGTATGCCTATACAAATTACTGAAACCTTAAATTAAAAGGTATAAGATGTTGGTCCCAAATATGAGTCGATAATGAAATTGCAATGAAATCTGAATAACTATATTAATCGTCTAACTATTGTAATGTTACATGTTTACAAGTATATATAGTTTGCGAATGGTTGCGAGTGAACCATCGTGACTGTTCGAATGGTTGTGAACCAAACGACACACCTGTTAGAAAAATAACTAACTTTCTACAATAACTAACTTAACTACTAACCGAAATAATTAACTTTCGGTTATACATTTTCTTTTTAGCAACTTTGGTCCTTCGTGTTTTATGGAGAAGTAACATGGAGATTGTTGTTCACATTCTCCTCCTTAATCTTGATCGTCGCTTCGTCCTAAGTCTTGAACTCCGAGCATTTGTCGCATAGTCACGAACTTTAGTCTTGGTAAAGCTTTTGTTAAGATATCTGCTCTTTGTAGTTCTCCACTGACGTGTTCCACATTGATATGACCATTCTCTACGCATTCACGAATGAAATGATAGCGAATGTCGATGTGCTTGCTTCTTCCATGAAAAACTGGGTTCTTTACGAGTGCTATTGCTAAAACGTTATCCACTTTCAACGTTATCCTTTTCTCTGGCCATCCAGTTAATTCACTAAGTAGTCGTTTTAACCATGAGGCTTGACATGCTGCTCCAGTAGCCGCCATGAATTCTGAGTCACATGATGAGAGCGCCACTGTTGGTTGCTTCTGAGTACACCAAGTAATAGGTGACTCTCCAAAATAAAATACTATTCCAGTAGTTCCTTTTCCTTGATCGGAGTTGATTCCATAACTACTGTCATTGTAACCTGTAATCTTGCAGCCGCCCTCTTTCTTGTATATTATGCCATGCTCCTTTGTTCCTTTGATGTATCGGATTACTTGTTTCACTGCCTTCAGGTGATGATCCTTCGGGTCTTGCATAAATCTGCTGAGTAGTCCGACTGAGTAACTAAGATCTGGTCTTGTATGTAGTAAGTACCTGAGACTTCCAATTAAGCTTCGGTAGTAAGTTGCGTCACCTGAGTTTCCATCTTCCGCCTTGACCAACTTAGTGACGGGATCCATTGGTATCTTTGTATCATTACTGTCCGTCATATTTGTATCTTTCAAGATCTTGTTAATATATCATGTTTGCTTGATTGTAATCTCTCCTCCTGTCTGTGTAACTTCTATCCCAAGGTAATAAGCTAGCAATCCTAGATCGCTCATTTCAAATTTTTCTTCCATCTGGGATTTGAATAAGTCTATTTCCTTCTTTGGAGTGCCCGTGATTATCAAATCATCTACATATACTCCAACTATAAGTGTAGAAGTATTGCTTCTCTTCGTGTAAACTGCTTGTTCGAGATTACATTTCTTAAAGTCTAACGACTTCAAGGTCTGATCAAGTTTCACATTCCAAGCTCTTGGTGCTTGTCTTAAGCCGTACAAAGCTTTAGTTAGCTTGTAGACTTTTCCTGAGTTTCCTTGTTGAATGAAACCTTCAGTTTGTGTAACATAGACTTCTTCCTTCAACTCTCCATGTAAAAATGCCGATTTTACATCTAAGTGGTGTACTTGCCATCTATGATATGCTGCTAGTGCTAATATCAACCAAACTGTTTCTATTCTAGCAACTGGTGCGAATACTTCGTCGAAGTCTATTCCTTGTTCTTGTACACAACCTTTTGCTACTAATCTTGACTTATATTTGATGATCTTTCCTTGTGCATCTCTCTTGGTCTTATAAACCCATTTGAGTCTTAATGCCTTTTGATTCTGTGGAAATCTAGAAGGGGGGTTGAATAGTTTACCGTTTAAAAACTTTAAACTTGTTGTATCAAATGTCCATTTTTAGCTTGTTCTAATATGAAAAATGTTACTTGTAGTTTATGACTAACATAACTTAAAACATGTTATCACACAAGTACAATCAACAAGTCACAACACAACAATCACATAATGCAAACATTAAAGTAAAGCAATAAGTAAAAGGAAAGTGCAAACCGAACACGAGGATTGATAGTGGTTCGGTCACGGATCTCCTTTCTGCCCTACTCCACTCCTCGAGTACCCTACTCGAGAGTTACTTCACTAGATCAACAACCTTCCTTCTCGGCGGAGAAAACCTTACAATCGTCGCTTACACTTTATCCGGTACAAAGCTAGATACCGAGTTCTTTTACAAGGTACAACCACTCCTATCGTCACTTATACAATATTTCCGACACTAAGCTTGATGTCGAGTTCTTTACCAAGGGTACAACCACTCACGCTATGTTTTGTGGCCCAACAAAAAAACCTTGTGTTTTATGGCATAAACACATAAACCATCTAATCTATATTGTGACGATACAATGATGATCCATGACATAAAAGTCTAATGGATATGCATGCCTAATCTACATGAACTTCTTGAATAAGAAGTCTTCAACCATTGAGGATGTCAAGTGCCCTTGAATCTTCATATGTTGGAATGCTTTAATGAATGATGACTTCAAGATCTTGTAACCTTCTTGGTGGATCATGAAGTATGATATGCTTACAACAATGATGAATGTTAGAAGCATTATGATCATTATGGAAAGGGTGACTCATGTGTGTTTCTACATGGTTTCCTATATATTTATGTATGTGTGTTTTTCATCAACCTAATGAGAAGACCATGAGCTACTATTTATAGAAAAACAATTTTGCCATCCCGCGGATACGGCGGAACCCTCAGAAGGGTTCCTTCCGTTATGCCCGAGGGTTCCTTGGAGACTGACAGCAAATTTACAAACACTACTCAAAGTCTTTCCATGTCTTTCACAATGTCACATCAAGTTACTTCTAGTCAAACACACAATAGATAAATCCAAAATGTGTAAGAGGTCTTATGGAAAGTCAAACACTCAACCTTTCCATAAATGCACATGATGTGATGTATATATATTTCTATTTTAAGATTAAGATATATATGAAAGTAAACTTGTATATATTACCTAAGTAATGTTGTTATAGTAAGTTAATGAGTTACTAAAAATGTTTGATTCCTAATGTCATCACATTTTTATCATTTGTAAAACTTACTAATATTACTTTAACACCTAAAGTGGCACTTATTCTATTTGACACCTAAAGTGCACTTTGACACCCAAAATACTTAAAGACTCCTAAAGTATTTTAGTTATTCTAAATGGTTGGTCAAGGGATGCTACATAACAAACATGTACGAACCTGTGTTGTAGCATACGATGACTCGAGACGTTGAGAGGTGTTGAATGTTTGTTGAGACAAAGTATGATTACAAGTAACTTGTACATTTTACGTTATGTATCAAGTTATACGTTTGTCATCAATCAAAACAAACGAGACTGTATAGATTAAATATCGTAATATTTGCACTAACAAATTCGTTGGCAATGTAGTAAGAGTCCATGTGTTATTCTTGTTGATTGAATCTAATTCAATCTCCATGGCCTCAATCCATTTCTTATCTTTTGATGCTTCCTTGTAATTACGGGGTTCTTCTTCTGTGAAAAGTAAGCTTGGTGCTTCTACTACACGTGCATCCTTGTAGATTTCCGTTATCTGCTTTAAACCTCATACCGGTGTATCATCAAATCTCTGGTCTGAGTTTCCTAAAGAGCTAAAAGTAGCTTCTTCTTCATCTTCTGAGTTAGGGTCGTAATTGTATGCTGGTGGTGTGATTGGTAAGTCTGGATCTGGCATTGGATCCGGTTCATGATACGTGTTGTCATTATTTTCTATGTTGACTGGTGTAGGATTTTCATTGTCAACTCCATCTACCACAAAACTAGCCCAAAACGATCTTCTCCATTGTTATTCCAATCCCACGGTTTTATTTCCATAAACTTTACGTCCCTACTAACATGTTTCTTCTTTCCTATCGGATCGTATAGCCTACATGCTTTTGATCCTTCCTATACTCCTAAGTAAATCATCGGTATGCTTCTGTCGTCCAGCTTCTTCAAGTGAGGTATCGTTATCTTAGCATAAGCTATGCATCCGAATATTCTTAGGTATTCTAGATTCAGTTTTCTGTTGTAGAGTGCTTCATATGGTGTTTTATCTTCCAGGACTCTCGTAGGTACCCTGTTGAGTATGTAAATGGCGTGTTTGGCTGCTTCCGCCCAAAAAGTCAAAGTTAACTTCATCGCTTTCATCATACTCCTCGTAGTTGATAACACTGTCCTATTTCTTCTCTCCACTACTCCATTTTGTTGTGGTGAGTATGGAGCTGTCAACTGTCTTGCTATTTCATTCTCCTTACAGAATTTGGTGAATTCATTTGATGTAAATTCACCTCCTCTACATGTTCTAAGCATTTTTAATTTCAATCTCAACTCCATTTCAATTTTCTGTATAAATTCCTTGAATGTGTTAAATGCCTGATCTTTCGATGTTAGAAAGTAGGCCCACATGAAATGTGTACAGTCATCTACGAATAAGAAGATGAGTTTCTTTCCGGAGTGTGTGGCTGGACTTATGGGACCACAAAGATCTCCATATACTAAGTCCAACGGGTTCTTTGATCTGAATTTAGCTTGATTTGGAAATGGTGTTCTACTGTGTTTTCCTAATAAACATGCATCACAAATTTGTCCTGCATGATTTATTCTCAGTATTCCTTCCACTAGACCCTTTCTTGTCATCTTGTTGATGTTATCAAAGTTCAGATGACCTAATCTAGCGTGCCATAACCATGCTTGGTTATCTACGTTTGCTAAGAGGCATATAGGTGCTTCTATTTGTAATCTAATACTGTAAAGTCGATTCTTAGATCTTTCTACCTTCATCAATAACTTCTTATTCTTGTCATACAAAGTCAGCTTGTTTCCATCCATGATGATCTTACAACCTATCTCTGTAAGTTGTCCTAGACTAAGTATGTTGCTTTTGAGGTTTGGAATGTAGTAAACATCCGACCTTTGCCGTTTTATAACTTGCTACTTGTAAAATCACATCTTCGGTCAATGCTTGATATAGTAAGGCCGTCGTTGCTTTATCCTTCTTATCATCTACTTGCGTGTTTTCTTTAGGTTCTATTGTTTCCCATAAACCATGTGCTTTTAGTATAACCTTAATTTGTATAGCCCAAACCGTGTAGTTTGTGTTTTGAGTTTAGGGCATTGGTATTGTGCAATAGGTGTTACGGGTTTCAGTGTTGTTGATGTGTTAGTTGTATCGTCACCGGCCATCTTAAAGGTATTTATAATCTTCTCCTTCTAATCGTATGGGAATTTCTAACTAGTATGGTGTTACTATTACTGCGGGAACAGAAAATAGTTATCCAGGAATCCTAATAGTACGGGATTAATATAAAGTTTTTGGGATTTTCTAATAGTATAAAATAAATATCTATACTATGTAAATATGAATTGAAATCCAAGGTTTGAAATTTGTGACCTCGTTGTTGTGTTAAACACCAACGTATTCCCTTTTGTGTGTCGGTACTAGAATATTATACCAACCACGCCTTTTTCTTTCCCTTGTTCACCAAAAACCAATTCGTGTATCAATCTTCCGGTTGTACCCTTCTTTGATGTTGTCGAATTGTTCTTTTCCAATTAACCACACTTTACCACGTCATTCTCCTTTTTCCCTTTGTGTCGACTTGAAACCAAACGTGCCCTAGATCCTTTGTTTTGTTCTCGGCTTTCTTCCAAAAACTCCAAGTGTTTTTAGGTAAAACAACAAGGTTGTTGTTTGTTGTTTTTCTTTTGATTTCCAAGTCTTCGTAACCACAAAATGTCCAAATACCCTTTCGGTATTTATTCCAAACAAATGATTTTGTTTGTTTTCTTCGCTAATACTACTACGGTAGTATGTCTTTCAAACAAGGAAAAACGATTTGCTTATTTCCTTGTTGTCTTTGTTGCTTGTATCTCCGTAAACGCGTACCACAATACCCCTTTTCTTTGTCTTCTTTGTCCACACCGTATATCCAACAACTTTTCAAAGAAAATACCCCGCGGTATTTTTCCAAACAATTGATCAGATTGTTTTTTTTGTTGTTATCGTCCTTGTATTGCTAGCGTCTCTTCACCAAAACAATCCTAGATTGTTTCTTTCTTTGTATACCTTTCTCTTATGCCCAAGCAACTTCCTTTTCTTCCAACTTGTTGAATTAGAATATGCAACAATGGGTCTCTTTTTTGACATCTTGCTTCCTACTTGCCGCGTTAAAAACAACAACAGAGGGTCTCTTATTCTTTGTTATCGCGTGATATTAAGTCACTAACAAAGGTCTCGTAACAATTGTTGTTTTCTTTTCTGTTTTGTCGCGTCCACTGATCACAACAAAAGGCAGGCCACCAACGTTGTTTGGTGCCAATCGTTTGCAATTTCTACACAAGTACGGTCGTGCACTACTTTCCTTGCGTCCCTAGTTATCCAGGCAACGTCCCTCTCTTTTGTACGTCGCGTGTTCCTACTTCTGAAACACAGTTTCAGCGTGTTCTTCTTCTTTGGTTTGTTCTTGTCTCGCTATAAAGTTTTCTGGTTTTGATGTTGGACGAGCGTGAGGCTCTGATGCCAAATGTTGGTCCCAAATATGAGTCGATAATGAAATTGCAATGAAATCTGAATAACTATATTAATCGTCTAACTATTGTAATGTTACATGTTTACAAGTATATATAGTTTGTGAATGGTTGCGAGTGAACCATCGTGACTGTTCGAATGGTTGTGAACCAAACGACGCACCTGTTAGAAAAATAACTAACTTTCTACAATAACTAACTTTTTAACTAACTTAACTACTAACCGAAATAACTAACTTTCGGTTATACATTTTCTTTTTAGCAACTTTGGTCCTTCGTGTTTTATGGAGAAGTAACATCGAGATTATTGTTCACGTAAGATGGCAATAGTATGTCAGTGTGTTAATTAACCTTAAATTATAGCATCTTTGTTTTCGGAAGGACTTTTCAGTAGCAAAATTGTGTCACATGTAGGCAAATTTGAATATGTGTGCATTACACTCGCGACTCATAAGATATTAAAACAGATTCAATATGATATATTATCTACTGCATATTTATGTGAGTTTCAATTTTAACCACGTTGAACATGGTACATAGTGTTTCCGAAGACAATGCATGTCCTCTGTAACATAGTACATGATTCTACTTCTAAATCCTAAAAATCGCAGTTGTAGACAGTCATGAGCCAAAAAATGCAAAAAACTACAGAAAGTTTCATTTATATTCTTTTGAGGCACCTTTATTATGTGTTAATTGGTCTCATAATCCAATAAATTAGCTACTTTCAGTAGCTCAAATCCACGTGAAAAGCCTTAGCAAAATCATGCGTTAACTTTAAGCAATCTCTAAACAATTCCATGTCGACTGATAGTTCATTTAAAGAATCTGAAGTACATTGATGCCCATTTCCTTGAACTTGTTCTATAATCACAGTTCAGTTAATAATTTAAATATTTACAAACGCAAAAGCTGTTAATTGAGCTTGACAATTGGTAAACATTTGGAATGCACAACAAACATACCGTAAACAATGTAAGAGCAGCAAATATTCCATCCACACTAAGCTAAATGAGCAAACTCCATAATCTCCTGGTACAAAAGAAAAGAGAGAAAGAGATATCTAGCTTTACGACTCGATCAAGTACGCCATCTCTATCAGTCATGTGCGCAAATTGGCAGGAATTTAATAAAAATACATTCACTAATTTTAACATTTAAAAATTTTAAATTTCTTATATAAACCTGATCAACTCTATTTACCATTACTCTCTTTTTGCACCCAAAGTGCTTGTGCACACATCCTTTTTAGTTCTTAATAAACTTACAATACGTTTAGGAGCGGTTGTTATTGCATTCTGAAATTAAACAATGTGATTGAAATGCTTGATCATCATTTAAATCAAAACAGGCTGCATACTATAGTGTTTGGGTATAAATCTACTGAATGAAGTTATAATAATCACATAATCAGTTGTTTGAGCATAACTATCGTCAGTTGTTTGAGCAGAACTTGGAGAATGTAAAGAATCTACATTCAAATTTTAGTCCAAGTATCAAAGAATTAGAATTAGTTTGTGGCATTTACTCCAAACTTAATCATCTAGAACTGAAATTTGACCACAAAACAATCAAATGATCATAATTAGTTTCACCATAACCTAACATTATAAACTAGCTATCTACAACAGCAACAATACCCAATGTTGGTGATTTTAGTGTCATCAATCATTTTATGTGTAATGGTGATTTACCCAGAACCAAATGGATTTCAAATTAAGTTAATACAAGTTTGGAGGTGTGGAGTACACGCTTGTATAAACTATTAACTTGATTTCAAGTACGATAATGGTAAAGGTTGTGAATGTATATCAAGGAGTAAAGACCTTGGATGTCTCTTATAGTGACATAAATTATTCGTCACAATAGTGTTGCAATGGTTCAAAAGATTTTTGCATAGGTTGAATGGGGTTTTCCAGGATCGACTGATCAAACAAACTCATGCCTTCATACAAACAGAATCAGATAAAAATTAAACAAAGAAGATTCGGGTTGAACCCTTTAAATCTGATATTATAATCGAATGGTTAACAAATGTTTACAGAAATCCTAATCTATATATATATGATGATGAAACGCTGCTTCATGTCAAAATATACAACGATTCACCAAAAAGTAAACGTTATAATACATTTAATCGTTATAACCCTAAACTAAATAACCCTTTCTATCCTATTGGGTTTGTTGGCCTGTTGGCCCAAACCAGAAAAACTTGTAGGCTTTATTTTTGGCATCCAAGACATTAAACAGTTCCAGCGTACAAAGATATGGTTATTCGTGTTAGTGACAGACACTGGTCGTCGCTAATGGATATATGTCTTCAATGGGCTGCAGTTTTAACTGTCACAAATTTGTTGCAAAAAGTAATTGAAGAGTTGTAACCATTTATTAAAAGATGTGACTTTTCACCAAGAGACACAACTTTTCCCCAAAACCACCATTTTTTTTTTATTATACATAAACATTCTTTCATGCAAAAATGAATAATCACAACAAAACATATAATCTTCTCCATGTTTTGCTCTTATGCTTGTGCCTAGAATTTGAGTGTGTTCTTGTCTTATCTCAATACAAATTTCGTGTAACCCAAGGCACAAATAGGGTCGAAATATTGTATTCGAAAAGTGAACTATACACGATTCAAGAATTATCCAAGTAATCTTTGATTTTCATGACCCTAAGATCAACACCCAATCTCATTTGAGCGAGGTATGAAGGAGGTGAAATGTATACAGATCATACCCCTACCATAAGGAAAACCCGAGAGTAGGGAGACTCCTTCAATGGAGACCTCCGGCAAACTAGCTATCTACCACACTTTCAATACGCAGCACAAAAAAAGATATGAATTTTAGGATAATGTGTATAAAGTAAAAAAGCAAAGAGTTAAATTAACACATAACAAGCCAGTATGAAGAATAAATAAATACAAAACCTAAAACCAACATACTTCAAAGTTTCACTCCCATCTTTAATCCAGCATGGTCTTCTTGATATATAGACCTTTATCTGAATAGAATCTATATCTAAATACAAAAATGTTACAACATCAAGACTGTTAAATAATACACCATCACAATGCCGTGGCCTTGGTAAAGAACTCACGAGCCTCATAGTACTTTTCCAAAACTATGTCGTGAAGAGGGTTTATTGTTTCCAGAAGATTAGAATAGGGACCCAACACCGAGCGTGGCAAGGGTGGAGAATCAGCATCTTTAGACCAGCTATGCTGGGCCGCGGCTAAACCACTGAGACAGTAACATGTGTGTTAAAAATCTTTATACTTCCCTGGTTTTTCCCTGATCGAATCCTCCCTCCATCTATATTAAAATAGAAATGCATCAACATATATATGATCTTCGAATACATATAAAAGAAGCGATGCTTTATACACTTAAATTTCAAGACCAAACCTACTACTCCCCTGTTTCATACTTGATGTGGACGTTTAATGTAGATTCATTTCCAATAATTTTGTTTCTAGTGTTTTGTCTGTGAATCTCCTTTTTTTTTTTTTT
>LBNU01035179.1:9312-36202 GCA_014162995.1 Artemisia annua
AATTAGGTTTAGGGTTATTAGTTTAGGTAGTTTGGATGTGAGGCAAAAATGGTCCCTCTAGTTATAAATCTCATAAACTAGTGAAATGGGGATACCCAAAACTTTTATTTTTCTTACATCTCTCCCGACACATATATTTTATAAGGTTTATAAAAATATCGGTCGCCACGCCAAGTCGTTTAATAACCACCGTTCATAAGTAAAACAATTCCTCGTAAATTAAATAGTTCGTTTAGTGAATAAAATCACCTCAAACGTTTACCACTCACGGCTCATAAAAATAAAACAATTACTCGAAATCACCGTAACTGTTATTTATAAAATACGCATCACGTTAGAGTTCCTAGTGCCAAGTCACATAGTGCCTACACGAAGTACTTATTTAGCCTAAATAATATGTAACGAAATGTACGTTTTCTCATAATTTCCAAACTTTTCACGCAATTCTCTCAAAACTCCATGTATTATCGATAACTCAATTTTTCACGTTTATAAAATATAATGCGGTGAATTTAGAAAAGGTCCCAAAATTACCGGTTGTCACAAAGGGCTTCCCTAACACAACTTGGGTAAGGTTACTATCAATAAACTCTCTTAGATCTTCCATAACCATAAAGTCTGTTTGATAGGTAAAGCTCCCCACAAACACATGCAAAGTCTTAGCCCTAGCAATAATATTATCCCCTTGATACTCTAACTCATTTGCCATGATTTTATTGTATTCAGCACGTGAAATGATGTTCATTGGCAAAGATGAATTAAGGTAAGCATCAAAGCTTCTAAATCCAATTTTGCAAGGGAATTGCATGTTAAACAAACTATCTTTCTCAATCTTTGTCCTAGGGTCAATATAGTTTAGAGGGTTAGCTCTTTCATTCCCTTCAGTGTCATCAACTACTTCCCCATTCCCTAGGTCTTCATCGAAATCCGACGAATAGTAAAAAGGGCCATTTTCATGGTCGGTGTCATGGTCAGATTCGTCCATATCAGAATGGTTGTCAAAGTGATGATTGGGTGATAGGTTTGGTGGGTTTTCGTTTTCAACAATAGGGGGCAGGTAGGGTAACTGGAAATTCCTACGGCGGAAGACACGAATAACAGGGATCAAACGATCAATTTTACTCATGAAGAGGTGTTACGAACAAAGGCACAAAGAAGAAGATAGACTAAAGGGATCCTAGAAAAATAAAACAAAATCTCACTAGGAAGGAGTCTAGTGAGTAAACCTAATTAAGAATAAAAATTAACCTAAACAATAACTATTCCCCGGCAGCGGCGCCAAAAACTTGATGCGCGTGGATTGCAACACGCACTACGTTTTACCTCTCGAGGGATCTCGAGAAGCTTGCAATCCCCACCAGGCAGTGTACCTGACCGATGTAGTATAGTGTAGTGGCAAGTACCGGGGGATTGATCGTTCTCTCACAGGGAATAGTGTTCGTTAGGCTAAAGGCTACTCTAATCTAGGTCTAAGGGTGGAGGAAGATTCTTTTTGTATTTTTATATTTTATGAAAGCAGTAAAATCTCTGGTTTTGGAGGATAGGGCGGAATTAGTTGCTAGTCAACTAACCCAAGTTATCTACTTCTAAGCTACTTATATTTTTGTATTTTTTTGTTTTAGAGAAAATCAGTGGTGGAGAATAGTGTTTACTTAGATTTCATTACTCCCTAACTATCTTTTACCATGTAATTAGTATGTTGAGTTTGCGTGGATGACGGGTGTATTCCTAACAAGTCGTAGGGAGTGCGTTCAATTCCCTAACTCTATAAGTTCCTACCTCACTCTATGACGATACGTCAAGCATCCTATCATGAGCTCACCGATAGCAACCTATGCATGAAATACTACCTTAAAATCGATAACGCACATACGATTCACGTTTCTAAAGACGTTCAAGCTTGTTACCGTATAGGAGATTAGCCAGTTTTCTCTAGTCTAACGTAGATGAAACATTCATCCAAATACAATCACAACATACACATCACATGATAATCAATAGTTAGGTTTCATTAGATCTAAGCAAACACAAAGTAAATTAGCCTAGCATGTTAAAAGAAAGACAAGTACAAGCATAAATCACACAACACATAGACATATTGTATGAATAAAGACTTATCTTGGATTAAACATGCAAGTTAGAGGGGTTAGGATACCCTCTAAGGTCACTAATACACGAACTAGGGTTTAACCCTAAAGTTCTTCACACCAAAATTCGACTCTAGTTCTCCAAAGTTATATAAAGTAAAGAAAAATCGTTCTATATATATAGAAAACGCGGGCTGACGGCGTCAACCCAATAGGTGACGTCGTCAGCTCGGCGATTAGGGTTTTCAGACGGCCTTCCTTGACGTGGTCATAATTGCTGGTTCCAGATCTGACGGCCTTGGTTGACGGCGTCACCAATTTGCACTACGAACTCTCTGGCCCGTCACGAGTATTTTTCCAATTCTGGACTTCACTTGTTCCTGACGGCGTCACCTTGTAGAGTGTGACGGCGTCACCTTCTGTAATCTTCAAGGTCTTTTGAGTTTTTGTTGTTTTCCGCACTTTTTCACTCCGAAAACGCCCGAAAATGCTTCTTTTGTGATTTTCCCTTCAAAAGTACCTAAAATGAGAAAAGAAACGACTTTGGGTGAAATCCAAACCAAAAACATACGAATTAGGACTCAAACCGACCCCTAAAAACGTAACATTTTTCGTCTCATCACGAACCCCTGTAGCAAAATAAAACATACCCATTTGAAAAAACACTCCTTTTTTCAAAATGGGTATTGCGTAAATATCAATACTTTAACAAATTATCACATACTCGTATATTTTCTTTTAATTATTTTTTATTTTTTTTAAAAGTTGTTAAACCCGGTAAATATATTACTCCAAAAAAGCGTTTAAGTATGTAGGATGTGAGTGACTCACACATTTCAGACCGTTACATAGGCGGTAAAGCAAATATAACAGACACAACTACTAATACTGCTACTTCTATAAAGAAGACAACCATTAATCACTAGAATACATTTCTTGTGAGCTTCGCAATAAAAATATAACCAAAACCCTAATCAAAGAACACATAATTTAAGAGTTAACAAAATCAGATTAAGGATTGAATGCATACCAAGATACTATTCGAATTAGTTGGGTACACCAATTATAATCACTAATATTTTGGTTTTGATGATGTGATTTGAGTGGATGTATGTGTGTGTGGGGAAAGGTTCTAGAAGATGGAAGATAAAGTGGAGGTTTTGTGTTGCTTATGGATAAAAGAGAGAAGAAACGACATCCACCATTTTACAAAATGACACTACCTGTGCCAAAACGACGCCGTTCTATTTTTTTCCTTCTAAAACGGCGTCGTGTGCACACCTAATGTATAATAGGATAATAAATATCTTTTTATGGCACATGTCCTATTTCTTACTTGGTAAATAAAATGTCTCATTTCCTCAAAGTCTAACATATTATGTTTTATTAAAGAAATTATTAAAAAGACCGAAAGATAAATCATTTCCTAAAAAAGGACACATGAAATACACATATGGAGGTGAGATCTATACAAAACAAGTATCACTTAAAAAACAAATAAGTCAATCTTAACCATCCATCCATCTTTCATCTAATGGCTAAAATCAAATCAAAAAATAACAAAGGGGGGGGGGCAAAATTGACATTTTAGCTCATTTAATATAAAAACCCACTTTCCACCTTTTTTTTAAAAAATAACATATCTTGCAAACGGTAAATCTTCATGCTACGAAAAATATACCATCACGACGAGAAAAAAATTATCTTTCTATAGATATGCATTGTTATATACTTTTGACGAACTTTTTTTTCGATATTCCGTCCAGAAAAATCCCACGGGATTCGTAGAAAATCCCGTGGGATTCGTAAAAAGAGGATTTTTTCCCCAAAATTTCCGTCCAGAAAAATCCCACGGGATTCGTAAAAATCCCATGGGATACGTAAAAAGACGATTTTTTTTTTTTTCAAAATTTCCGTCCAGAAAAATCTCACGGGATTCGTAAAGAAATCCCACAGGATTCGTAAAAAGATGATTTTTTTTTTCAAAATTTCTGTCCAGAAAATCTTATGGGATTCGTAAAAATCCCATGGGATTCTTTGGTGCATCCCATGGGATTATGTATGAATCCCATGGGATTATGTATGAATCCCATGGGATTCTGTATGAAATCACAAGGGATTCATTGTGAATCCCATGAGATTCAGTATGAATCTCAAAGGATTCATTGTGAATCCCATAGGATTCTTTGGTGCATCACATATGATTCGACCAACTCATTTATATAAAAAGAAGTCCAAAACACTTGTTCATTGCTTTACAATACGCCACCGAAGCACTAAAAAAAGTTAATTATTGCACCATTAAATATCATGTAAAGTTACATTCACATTTGCGAAATGGATAAAGAATACTAAAACCAATTATCAAAAAATTTATTTTAATTTCCACTAAAAGTTATAGATTGACAAGTTATCTGACATAAAAGTAAAAGAATGAACAGTAGTAAACTTAGCAAACTACAATATATTCACTTTCTCATTTTTCTAGAAATTTTGACGAAAAGTTCTTTTTACTACCAAACAAATTCTATCTGTAACAAACTCTATTAATTTTAATTCTTTAACCTCATCGTCTTCTTTCTCTTTCTGTAACAAAATCTATTACGGTGTATTTAAATTTCAACATTTAATTTCTTTTGTTTGAATATATTGTGATTTTGGCATTATGATAACAGGTTAAAACTGGCGGAAAATCATAATGGCAACGGTTGGTTCCGCCTTGTCCGTGGGCAAAGTTTGGCGGCACCAAAATTTTGAACGGGCGGAACCAAACAGATGGTTCCGCCGTATCCGTGGGGCCTCAGAATCCATACAGTGTACATTTTCGTACTAGTAGGCGGTTTCCGATTTTCAAAATTTTTCTTGAAATTAAAGTAACTTTGTATATGTGATTGGAAAATACTAAAAATGCAAAGAATAACACTCTTACCGATAGAGTTCACGAGAGCGATCTTAACTTTCACTTTTAAAGCGAAAAAAGAAAATTGGCATAGCACTAGAAAGTTATCACCTGCAAATATTATTAGTACACACATAATCCATAGTCATAATATCATCCTACAAGTTCATAAAAACACGAAATAACATTGTTTTAACAACCAAATCGTTCAAATGCACCCTTGTGCCAAACACCCCCTAAAACACTCATATCTTGTTCAATTTCTTGTTGATCTTTGTGAGATAGCGTCCAATGCACTTCCAGATCCCTTTTGATTGCTTGTATTCCGCCGACTCATTTGGAATTGATGGAAGTTGTGAGAGGTACTCGAGTGGTGGAAGCCTAGAGTTTGGTAAACCGTCTTCTTCACTCATGGAGGAGGATGATGATGATGAGGTAGGAGGGTAAGGACGTTTTCCTTTGGCTTTGTAAACTCTCACATCACTCAGTGGCACAAAGATGTGTGGAATAAGAGGATAATCAAGGCGAAGACCTCTAGGACTTGGACGGATGGGCTCACAAAACCTAAAGAGACGCGTGAGAAGCATCCCATATGGAAGAGCGGTGGTATCTTTTGGCAATGTAGTAAGCCAAGTTGAAGGTTTGGCGGGTGGATACACTATAGAGCATGTAAGAAAGGCAAGTGTTGATATGGTCCCTATTTCCTAAGGTGCTTATCACATTGGCCCTAATGATCTCTTCCCATATCATCGAAACTAATTCGCAAGAAGACCATAAGACATGTTCAAGCATAAAGATACCAAAAAACAACAATACAATTCATAATCATACCAAAAAACTAAAATTAGTTACCTGAGCTATCATCTCTTCCTAAGGCTGGACTTGATAGTGCCCTTGTTATAATCTCCAAAGTTTTTTAAGTATTGCATTTCTAAAAGTTACTCACACCTGTAATAATCGACTAATTTCATTAAAGGATTGATTCATCACTCAACAACCAAGAAGCTTCTGAAGCAATTCTACTCTAAGTTTAGTTAACATGCTATAAAAAATAGCATATCTACCCTGTTAGCAACGATACATATGAAACTTGAATCAATAAAATAATTGCTTTTGCTTGTATGATCGTAGTGTTTGCATTTACCTTGATTTGTATGTTACATGTATGTTTTTTTGTTATTGTGATAATTATAATTTTTATGGTGTCATTGCAAGAACTTTGTTCATGACGTCTTATTTGTAACCAGAGAGGGTCAAACTCTAACTCGATATATAAGAAGATCAACTGGTGATAATCTCAGTCAAATGATTCAATGGTCCAGCTAATATGGTAATGTTAAAACATGAAATATTATGTAATTTTAGTATGTTTTTTAGCATATTTTTCAGTTGTAAACATCTAGTTTTTTTCTATAGAAAATTGCTAAGAACCAGCTTATAAAGTTTTCTTACCATCTGAACCTTCAATTTTATCAGGAACTAAGACTTTATCAGGAACCTTGAACCCCTGTTATAGCTTTTTCTGTATGGGCGGATATAAAACGTATAGTGAACAGATACCTTGATCTGATACAGGTATGATTACACGTAATTAGGTATATAAGAAACATATATGAGTGCAAGAAAATATATGATGAAATATATACCCTGCCACTCTCTTTGGCTAATTTAACACGGAATGTAGGATCCTCTTTTTGATAGTGACTTAAAGCTTTTGAAATCTAAAATGTAGATATATATACAATATTAGCAACTTATATAAACCCATCAATCAATAAGTACACTAAAGGTTGTTGGGAATACAAACTTGTTTTTCTGAATCTTTTGAAACCGGTAACACGGCTAATGACACAACCGGTTCGGGATCAGACATAGAAGTCATGGTGTATTTTACTGATCCATCTGTTGATCCAAATACCAAACTATTAATCTAGGAAAAGTTAGGTAGGCCAAAATGGAATTCAATCGGGTTTGAGATGTATTTAGCGAGATGATTTGTACTTGTCCATCTGCAAGTGAGTCCATGCCAAGTTCTCTAATAGCCTGATTGTTGCAAGAGACATGACATAAACGTAATGCGATTATAATACACGTGATAAAAGCATAAGCTAATACTTTATGCGGTTATGTCGACTCATTTTGATGCTCAAAACATTTTAAAATGCAAGTTTTTGTAGTAAAACAAAGATAACCCAAACGCTCCTAATTCAATGTAGCTTCGTTTGAATGTACCCGAAAATACATATTAGTTATGTATTCCTTTTAGCATTCAAGAGACATAATGCAAGTGATGTTTTGAAAGTAACGTTTTGATTTTGTATTTACAATGAAAAATTATTTTTCCTAAATGTGAGAAGTTTTTCCAACAATTTTATCATGGGGTTTTTGATATATTGTTATAATGTTCTACAAGATGCAATTCCTAACTAAATGGAAAACATAATTAGTTTTGTTTATAGCAATTGTTCTACATGATTTCCTAAGTTTATGCATAACCCCAAGTTTTTGTTTTAGTGCATAAATAGAATTTCCTAGACATAAATCAGGAGAGTAATTGTGTTTAGAGTACTTACAATGATGTTAGGGATGAAGAATGGCTGAATTTGAGCACTGATTTTCGAGTGTAGATGAGTGTGGAAGTGAATAGTAGCTATTTATGCTGAGTGGTGTAGGATAAAAGGTTGTTTGGTTTTAATATATAAAAGAGAAAACTGTGCAGACGTCCCACGAAATGGCCAGAACCAAACAGAGGGATCCGCCCCTTGTTATCGTTGGTTCCGCCAGACCTAGAGATGTATAAACTAGAAATTTTTGTTTTGAATTTCTACGATTCGATTTAACGTTTAAGTTTATGAAGTAGGTTCCATGAGTCCTAGTCCTAGTCTAAGGAGATTAAATGGTTCACGTTTAAGGGGTTTTGTGAGGATATCGGCTATGTTGTCTTCGGAGGATACTTTCTCAATAGAGATGTTTCCTTTTTGAACGTTATCACGAAGGAAATGATGACGGATTTCTATATGTTTTGTACGAGCATGTTGGACTGGATTTTTACTAAGGTCGATGGCTCCTTTGTTGTCGCAAAGAATAGATATGTCTTTAATTACAATTCCGTAGTCCACGAGCGCTTGCTTCATCCAAAGAGCTTGTTGACATGCTTTTCCGGTCAATACCGTATTCGGCTTCAGTTGTTGAGATTGCGAGGGCCGTTTGCTTCTTGGAGAACCATGAGGTGAGACAATGTCCAACAAAAGTACAAATACCACTTGTACTTTTTCTATCAACATAGTCACCGGCATGATCCGAGTCGGCATACACTATGGTTTCAACACCCGTTCCTTTGGGATACCATAATCCTAAATGTGTAGTGCCTTTAATGTACCTAAAAATTCTTTTTATGGCTTCAAGATGGATTGTTTTGGGATCTTCTTGAAAACGAGCCCATAAACAAACACTAAACATAATGTCGGGTCTACTAGCCGTGAGATAGAGTAGACTACTAATCATACCCCTATATTTAGTGTTATCTTCGGATTCACTTTCCTCATCCTTTGCGAGTTTGGTTTTCGAGGACATAGGTGTTTTGATAGGTTTACAATCTTCTAGTCCAAATTTCTTAAGCATGTCTTTTATGTATTTAGATTGGTTGAAGAATATCCCGTCTTCTAATAGTTTATTTGAAGTCCTAAGAAAAAGTTAAGTTCTCCCATCATAATNCGATACCGTATTCGGCTTCAGTTGTTGAGATTGCGAGGGCCGTTTGCTTCTTGGAGAACCATGAGGTGAGACAATGTCCAACAAAAGTACAAATACCACTTGTACTTTTTCTATCAACATAGTCACCGGCATGATCCGAGTCGGCATACACTATGGTTTCAACACCCGTTCCTTTGGGATACCATAATCCTAGATGTGTAGTGCCTTTAATGTACCTAAAAATTCTTTTTATGGCTTCAAGATGGATTGTTTTGGGATCTTCTTGAAAACGAGCCCATAAACAAACACTAAACATAATGTCGGGTCTACTAGCCATGAGATAGAGTAGACTACTAATCATACCCCTATATTTAGTGTTATCTTCGGATTCACTTTCCTCATCCTTTGCGAGTTTGGTTTCCGAGGACATAGGTGTTTTGATAGGTTTACAATCTTCTAGTCCAAATTTCTTAAGCATGTCTTTTATGTATTTAGATTGGTTGAAGAATATCCCGTCTTCTAATAGTTTATTTGAAGTCCTAAGAAAAAGTTAAGTTCTCCCATCATACTCATCTCAAACTCATCATGCATGATTTTAGAGAAATCATCACATAGATCTTGACAAGTTGAACCGAATATAATGTCATCAACGTATATTTGAACTATAATAATGTGTTATTCCTTTTTCTTAGTGAAGAGAGTGTTATCGACTAAGCCCATGGTGTACTTATGGTTAACTAGGAAAGTCTTAAGTCGATCATACCATGCTTTTGGAGCTTGTTTAAGACCGTATAAAGCCTTTTTAAGTTTGTAAACGTGATTAGGTTTTTCAATGTCTGTAAACCCCGGTGGTTGAGCTACATAAACTTCTTCATTAATAAAACCATTTAAGAATGCACTTTTGACGTCCATTTGAAAAAGTTTAAAATCATGTGCACATGCATATGCAAGTAAAATTCTAATTGACTCAAGTCTAGCAACCGGAACAAAAGTTTCATCGTAGTCAATGCCTTCTTGTTGATTATAACCTTGTGCGACTAGCCTAACTTTGTTTCTAGACACAACTCCGTTTTCATCCATTTTATTTCGAAAGACCCATTTTGTTCCAATTATTGTTTGATTCTTTGGTTGAGGAACTAGTGTCCAAACATCATTTCTAATAAATTGATTTAATTCTTCTTGCATAGCTATTACCCAAGATTCATCTTTTATAGCTTCGTTTATATTTTTAGGTTCAATGGTTGATATAAAACAAAAATAGTTACTTTTATTTTGAGCTTTTGATCTTAAGGTTCTTTCGTTAAGCTTACCGATTACACCATCTAATGGATGACTTTTAGATTCTTTAATGTTAACTATTTTTTATTTAATAGTTCATCTTCCTTGTCCTTTTCCAAGTCATTTAGATTTTCAACAACTTGACTTTCAACTAAGTCATCATCTACCAAAGGTGATGTCTTAGAGGGAGGTGGACTTTCGTCGAATGTTACGTTCAACGATTTCTCGACTCTTAGTGTTTCTTTATTTAGAATAATATAGGCTTTGCTATTTTGGGATTATCCAAGAAATACACCTTCATAAGACTTTGGGTCAAATTTAGTGAGATAATCCTTGGTGTTTCGTATAAAGCATTTACTCCCAAATACTTTAAAGTATCCAAATGTTGGATTTTTGCCTCTATATAATTCATATGGAGTTTTATCTAAAAATGGTCTAATTAGGACTCGGTTTAAAATATAAGTTGATGTGTCAACGGCATTACACCAAAACTTTTGTGGAATATTTTGTTCGTTAAGCATTGTTCTACTCATCTCTTGAAGTGTCCGGTTTTTACGTTCTACTACACCGTTAGATTGAGGAGTACGAGGTGCCGAAAAGTTATGAGTTATGCCATTTTTATCACAAAATTCACCAAATTGTATTTCATTATCAAATTCCCGACCGTGATCCGTTCTAATTGATATAATGCAATTTCTTAATTGGTTTTGAATTTTCTTACTAAGAATTTCAAATTGTTCGAAAGCTTCATTTTTACTTTTCAAAAATCTTGTCCGTGTATATCGTGAATAATCATCTACTATGACCAAAGTGTAGAAGTTGCCTCCATAACTTTGTATAGCGGATGGACCGAACAAATCCATATGCAAAAGTTCTAGACACCTAGATGTGGACACCATATTTTTAGCCTTATGGCTACCTCTAGGTTGCCTTACAAACTTTCCTCTTCTTCGAAAGAACTTCTTAAAGTCTCTAACCGCCATGGCATATTCTTCATCTTCACTATCCGAACTTGATTCCTCGTCATCACTTGATTCTACTCTAGCTTTCAAGGCAATGGAATTAATCTTTTCTTTCTTGCCTTTACCTATCTCCGAATCTTTTTCCATTACCATTTCATGAACTTTGAGGTTTCCAATTAGCTCGTCAAGTGACATGCTTGAAAAATCCTCACGCCCAACTAACCCAATCATCTGATAAAATCGCCCATATCAGCCCGTTTTGTTCATTATGGGCGGATATTGCCACCTCTAGTTGTGACCGGTGCTGGAGAAGATGAATCAGTAGTTTGTGGTGGTGACGGTGGCAGTGGTGGTGATTTGTTTATTGATTGTGACGGAGGTGCGGTGCCGCTGGTGGTTGTGGCTTCTATTTGTGATGGTGATTTGGTGGTTTTAAGATGTTACAGGTGATAAAATGAGGGTTAAGTTTTATTTAATGAAATTACAAAAGTGTCCTTCAATAATTAATTATATTAAAATAAGAATTAATCTAGACTTTTAAATTTAAAATAGATGGATGGTTGAGATTTTGTTATTTGTTCTTTAGATAAATGTTGTTTCGTATTGAACTTTTCTCATACACATATAACCCTTTTCTTAATAGAAATTAGTGTTAATTGCATAAATCGTCCCTGAATTTTGACCAAAATGTACGTTTTGCCCCAACTATTTTGAAAGTGCAAGAAATCATCCCTGTAGGAAACCTTTGAGCAAATTTTCGTCCATGGTTAGAACGAAATGTGCAATTGGCACTTTTAAAATATGCAATTATCGTCCCAACCAAGGATGAAAATTTGCTCAAAGGTTTCTCACAGGGACGATTTTTGCACTTTTGAAATGGTTGGTACGAAACATGCAATTTGGCCAAAGTTCAGGGACGATTTATGCAATTTACTCTAGAAATTATTAGAATGTCCATACAACCTAATAACATTTGGAACCCATAATATTTTAACTTCTACGTTAATTTCCAACCTACTTATTGAATCAATTGGATAAATAAAAGAGCTCAACTCCAATTTACTTATCTCATCACACGTTTCGAAGACATCAACCACCAAAGAAATAATTATTATTATGGTAGATACAAAAATTATTCCAAAACTGGGGAACTGTCACAGTAATGACACCACCAATAGATTTAAAAATATAAGAAACAATTATATATTAGAACAACATATTTGAAAATCGACCAAATGGTCTTCATCCTAAAAAGAAACCATATTTAGGTCAATCCACCAAGAAATGTGTACATTAAACAATAAACGTTTGGTAGTATTAAGTATATATAATCAATCTAATACTTTTTAATGCTGCAAACAATGGTTGGAACTTGGAAGGTTCTACCTTGTGACAATCATACTTTCATATGATACCTAATCCTATTCGGTTACTAAACAAACATACTAAACATACATATAAACTCTACACATATTTTATTATCTAATACTCCCTCGTGGTTTGAATGAAAAACTTTCGAACGGAGAAACTAGCATGAATTTTAAATCCGCTTCTTCCTCTTCTTTCCTTCTTTTCTTCCCTGTTGTTAGTTTGCACTGATATAGACTTGTATTTGACGACAAAGGTTTTTTATTATTATTATTATTATTATTATTATTATTATTATTATTATTATTATTATTATTATTATTATTATTATTATTATTATTATTATTATTATTATTATTATTAACTAGTTATAATGCCCGCGCACCCGGAATTTATTATTATAATTTGATGAATATATTCCATTATATATTATTTAAAAAACATATTTAAATTATATTTTGTCTGATTTTATGATTTTTCAATTGTAAGTATTTTTTATGAATTAAAGATAATCATTTATATAATAATACTTTTTTTGATATTTATACATCTAATATGTAATAGTATTATACGAATTTAAAAACTATATAATTAAAATAATTATAACATATTACACCTTAATAAGGAATATTCTTATTTTTTCAAAATGACAAAGTAAACCACTAGGGAGGTTTATGTTTTATTATAAGTAAGCAGATTCATTATTTTCCATGAATTCTTTGCTTTTAGGAGTGAGCGGCAATTTGGTGGTTAACTCTTTGCGTTAACAACAATGATATCCGGTGACGAAGAAAATAGTATTGACATGGCTAGAGTTTTGTGTGGTAGGGGTTATACGTTTTTCTTAAAAAAAATGTTTACACAAAAAAAGAATAAAACAAAAATAAATAAATTGTGATCCCTCTGGATTAATGGTGCATAGCCGATCACCGGAGAATATCAAATTTTTAAAGGTGCATTTTATTAGAAGCTCAGACACCATGTAAAATAGCAAAAATATATCTTACTGATTGTGTGATCAATTGAGATTGCAATAACCTATAGGTTAACATGATACCTAATCATATATTAGAAAACTAAATAAACATAATAAAGATAAGGGCAAATCGCATAAAGGTATCACACTTAAGGTCAATTTAAATTTTGGGTATTCAATTTTATTTTTCTCGATTTAAGGTATTAAAGTTATTTTTTGTGCAATGTAAGGTTTTTTCAACTTTTCGAAAGATGTTATCGACCATTTTTTCAGTTGAATTGGTTAATTAATGTGATATATTGTTAAAATTATGACCGGTAATTGCTTTTCAAAAGTCGAAAAAACCTTGTATTGCAAAAAAGATTAACTTCGATACCTTAAATTGAGAGAAAAAAAGTTGAGAGTTGAGTACCTAAAATTATAATTGACCTTAAGTGCGATATCTTTTTATGCGATTTGCCCAACAGATATTTTATTGTTTAGTATTAATTATTCTTTAACTGCCAAGTTTTTTCTTGTAATACTAATTACGGAGTAATTATTAAGTTGGAAAATGAGCTGGACAACCAATAAACTGAATTAATAATTAACCAATTTTAAAATATAGGAAATTATGTATTATTTTAGAAAAAGATATTCCGTAATTACCGGTTAAGTAATCGGAATTATGGGATCAAAGACATAAAAACACAAGAGTAGGAATTGGAGATATGCTGGTCACGTAGATTTTAATAATTAACTAATGATCCCTATAGTTGACCATTTTAAAACTAATTAAAAATATTTAAGCATGCTGACAGTGACCAAATCCAGTGACACTGCATGTTACAGCTCCCTATGCATACAAAACAATTTAGTATAAACAAAATTAATTCATTTTAAATTCTAACCTTACCCTTAAGCATGGTATGTAATTTTACTAATTTGAAGTGAAGCAATGTCTCTGTTGCCTAGAAAAGTTGACTTTTTAAGGTTAACTGTCAAGAAATGCATATGATTTTCAATTGTCTTAGCATTTTGAAATTGATAAAAGATTTGGATACTAAAAACATGCTTAACTGTTTAATGAAATCATGTGACAATGGTTATTATAACAAACCAAAATGACATTAGTTTAAAGATAAATTATACATGCTTTTAGTCATCCCAATTATTTGTCTAACTCTAATTTCTCTTTGAAGTGCATTATAAGTTCTAAACATTGACCAATGTAAGGTCAAAGAAAACTATCCAAAATACAATAACACAAAATTAACCATCTGATAATTTAACAAAAGTAGCAGATAAACAAGCATCAGAAAGAATGAACAAACCAATCCCAACTCACGAAACCTAAAAGCTTTTCTAGAAGATAGATCACCGTCCGTCAATTGAGGTAAAGGACTCCGCAAATCCTGATGGGCGAGTGGGTATGCTCGTTTGTGTATTATCATTGCTTCCCATGACTGAAGAAGTGTCGTACCCGCTAAAACCCTCTAATGCTTGCCATTTCTTGACTGCTTGAGGTAAAGTCATGTCAAGGTCAATTCCATAAACGTCATCAGGGTCTGTGGGTTCGGATGGTTTCCAAAGCTCGGCTAGGGAGGATAGAACATTGACCGCATGGCTCATGTCAGGTCTTTGGTGCGGTTCACGGGCACAACAATGGCCGGCTAGCTCTGCTACTGTACTTACACTTGCTAGAGCTTCTTCATCGTTATCAAGGTCGATGGTCTGGTCGATGGCTTTTCGGAATGTTTCTTTATTTATGTGCATCCTGCGGAACCATGGTACCAAGTGGACACTGTCTTCTTGTTGTGTTTCGTCCAGGGCTCTTCGGCCCGTTATGAGTTCCATTAGGATTACCCCAAAGCTGAACACATCGATCTTCGTTGTTACTCGCCCGGTCACTAGAATCACATGTAAAAACATTAGATGGACAAACAAGGGCAAAGCTAATTTCAACTAAACAAACAAGAGCAACCACGTAACGACCTAAAGTTATCGAAGCTGAAATTCTCTAGATTGTTGAAGTATTACTTAAATATAAAATAGGAAATTTTATAAATATATTGTTGACAAGAGTTCCTTGATATTATTTTGTAATATCAAAGTTGATGTAAAAAGCTTGGAACTCGCTATTTGACCCTTAAAGTAATTAAATAATTGTAACCAATATCACTTTATTATTAAGAGTTTAAGACTTCAAGTTGCAATGAATGTTTATATAACGCACAGGCAACTTCCAAACAGCCCTATGTTGACCGAACCCCTTCTTTGCTCAAGTCACTGGTTAAAATCGAGCAAGCTACACAGCTACAGTTAAATATATAATGGCCACTGATGTGACAGCGGTCCAGGAAAACCAGAAGCCAAAAGTCATGAGGACACAAAACCTATGTTAAATTCAAGAAAAAAATGAAATAAGAATGAAGACCATAAATACCTGCATATTCAGGTGCAAGATAGCCGAAAGTTCCAGCTAATCTTGTGACAAGCGACGCTTTACCGTCAGGAGCGAGCCGAACAAGTCCAAAGTCTGCAACTTTCGCCCGCATATCATCCCCAAGTAGAATGTTTGACGGTTTAAGATCTCTATGAATAAAACTTTGCTGTGCTAAACCATGTAAATACTCAACACCTCTAGCAACATCCAAAGCGATAATCAGTCTTTTAGTCCATTCAAGCGGCTTCAAATCTTCTTCTTTCCAATCAAATAAAAACCGACTAAGTGTCCCCTGAGGCATGTACTCGTAAACAAGCAGCCTCTCATTTCCATCCAAACAGTACCCAAGAAGTGCTACCAAATGCCTATGTCTAACCTTAGTTAAAACCGCAATCTCAGACTTAAACTCATCAAGCCCCTTCTCACTCATGACTCCTGATTCCATTCTCTTAACCGCAATCTTGGTTCCATCGTGTAATTCACCTTTGTAAACCGTCCCGAACCCTCCTCTTCCAAGTATGTTATCTTTGCTGAAATTATTAGTCACAGTTTTCAAAACTTGGATGGATATTACCATACTGCCCGCCTCAACAATGTGAATATCACTAGGGCCACTACTCGAGTGACTAAAGTTTTCACTCGGTCCACCATTAGTACTCGAACCAGCAATAGTAATTTTCACCCCATCGCCATCTGAATTTGAATGACGAGGATGAATCACCATTGTGTTCTGATAAGGTACACTACTAGAACGCTTTCTTTTACCTTTGTACACACAAACACCTAACAAACCCGCAAAAAACACCGCACAAACACCACCAACAACCGAACCTACAACCACACCAGTATTCGAACTCTTCCCACCACCACCATTAGACTTGCTTCCACCATGAGGTGAACCTCCAGAAGGTGCATCCGATGTCCCTGAAGGACCAGCTTTCCCAATATCAGCATTCCCTTCAGATTTCACCGTAACACCATTCTTAAATTTTGGAACGTCACCATAAAGATGATTATTCGAAACATCAATTTCGATCAAGTTAGGCAAATCCGTAAGCTCTTTAGGTATATTTCCGGAAAGGTTATTACCAGCAAGAACCAACCTTTGCAAAGACGTAATCGCCGCAAAAGTAGGCGAAATACTACCTGTAAGCCCCATACCCTTCCAATTAATAACAGTAATATTTCCACTCGAACACGTTATCCCTAACCACGAATTTGAATTTGCACACGGATCATTCCCCTTCCAATTATCAGCAAAATTATGCGGATAACCAAACGATTTTGCAACCAAAAGCAACTTATTAACACGATCATCACAAGCAACGCCAGGATTAGGCAGACAAAAGCTATTAACCCCTGCTATATCAACCGCAACAGATTTACCAAAACTAGGCGTAGGCCCCTGCAACAAATTGTTAGTCAAATTCACAACTTTCAAAGAACTTAACCGCATCAACGAATCCGGTACAACACCCGTCAAACTATTATCCCTCAAACTCAAATCCTGCAGCTCATTCAAACCCGATAAATCAGGTATAGGACCCGAAAACAAGTTCCCATGAAGCCAAACTTGAGTCAATTGAGTCATATTCTGTATCACATCAAGTGTACCATTCAACTTAGTCCTACTACTCTGACCATTTAACCACAAACTTTGTATCGAAGAACCCGAAAACGAGTCTGGCAAACCCCCTTCTAGATAATTATAAGCCAAATGCAAAGTAGTAAGTCCGGCAAAAGTGTCACCAGATATAAAAGCAGGCAATGGTCCAGTCAAATTAGCACTAGTTGCTGAAAACACTTGTAAAGTAGATGCTTGTTTCAAACTCTCAGGAAAACCCCATGATTCAAAACTATTATAATCTAAATAAACATGCTGTAAAGATGACATACCATCAAAGAAGTCATTAGGTATAGTACTAAAATTATTATAACTTAACAAAAGATTCTGCAACTGAGTTAACCCAGATAAACTCGGTAATGGCCCAGTGAGTTGATTGTTTTGAAACTCGAGTACTTGTAACTCAGTAAGATCGTTTAAGTTACCAGGTAATGACCCTTTAAGGTCTTGATGACCCGCTTGGATCCGGGTGACCCGGTTATCTTTTGAGCATTGGACTTGTTGCCAGTTACATGGGTTTGAATCAGACCAATCAAGTGATTTAGGTGGACTTAAATTCTTCTTCAAAGCTAACATAACAGTAGCATCATTTTCACTTGACTGTGCTCCACAAAAACAGCAAATACTCAAAATTAAGCAAATTGCCAAAAGGGTTTTGCTAAACAAAGGGTGAATTGCAAAACCCAGAAAGGGTTTGGTCATCTTTGAAGGGGTAGTGATGGTTCAGAATTTGGGGTTTGATTTTAGGGTTTGATTGATGAATGGACTGAAAATTTGGGAAAAAGGAAGCTTTTATTATACGGCGGTGATGAAGGAGGAGATTGGAAAGATGGAAAAAGGAAAAGATATGGTGGAATTTTTATTATTACACATAGTGAGTGTGTGACAAAGACAAAAAGAGATATATACGGTTTTATTGCCATGGTATGCGATACAGTTGTCTTAATATTATACCATTTCTTTATTTATTTTTATTACAAAGTCGGAAATGGTACCTTAATTTATCGCAAAATGATATTCACTCCCTTAACTAAAAATACGCTTTAACAAAATCCTTTCCTTTTATATTCATACTCTCAATAATTTCAGCATAACTACCTGTAGATATGCCTGAATGACGAATTCGTTGATCGTTTTTTTTAATAAGTTTGAAATCTTTCTCTCAATCAGTCTAGCAACCCGACTTGTTGGATAAGAAGAGTTTATCTTCCTAGTCCTAGATCCGAGTTACCGACTTTCTAAATCAGCGATTATAAGCCTCCCTCAATTCGGCTTTAATCGAGCTCCCCAACTCGCTTGACGGTATAGCCTCTCCAACTAATAGACTTATACACAATCACTATAAGTTACCACTTGGAGAGTATTGTAACAACTTTAACCGTAAACATGTACCTATTCTTATGTTTTAGGTTGGTAGTTCATTTTTTATTAGGCTTGGTTAACATGATTTATCAAATCTGTTCATTTTTCTTTGGCTATAGACATCCAAGTATCCAACTTCTTACGACATAAAATATTAAAAAATGACAACTATATTATGACGGAAAAAGTAATAGGTTTCATTAGGGAAAAGTAATAGGTTTCATTAGGGGATGGGAAAAAATAAAACCAAAGCTTGAGATATGAGTCACGCTTAGGGTAGGTCGAGTGTCTATACTGATAAAATCTAATTGATACAAATAAACTAATACGAGTAGGAATAGGATCCTCTCAAGTTGAGAGATTAATTTCACTCAAGTTGGGGCATTATGTCCAATGGCTCAAATCAAAAGAACTTCTTTTGATTTGAACCATTGGATCAAATCCAATGACTCACAATCATGCAACTTAAGTGAAGTTGATCTTCTCAACTTGAGAGGATCGGGGTATGGTTTAAAAAAATTGAGATGTACAAACACGCATATAACTTCACCTCATTTATCTATATACTACTATTTCCTTCCTATATTTATTGTCCAAATTTTTATTTCAGGTTGTCCCAATTTAATTGTAATACCTAAAATTTTCGTCTTTAGAAAATTACCAAAATACCCTTGGATTTTAAAATTTTAATAAAAACTATATAATTAAATAAATAACCATATAACTTAAATAAAAATTATGTAAAAGCAACAAATAAATTTTATATTTTTACCAAAGCCCAATTATGATCTAAATTAATTATTTTGGTCCAAGATAAATTGTAAAAAGCCCAAAAACAACAAAATATGCCACGCCTAATTCTTTTCTTTTGTTAGCAAAGTAATTAAATATTTTGTGCAAATTATATAAAGGAAATAAAAAGGATAATGATCAAACAATTATGGGAAGCTAAAATTAAGGGATTGACAACCCCAAATCACCAAAATCACGGTCAATCACCTCCCATTTCAGATTGTGAAACGCAAATATCTCCATTCCTACTTTCCTTATACGATTTCAAAGATAAACATGAACCCTAGAATTCCTCAAAATCATTCACGGCTCAAACTAAATCCCTGGAGGTGTTCTACAATTTTTATGGCTTCCTTGAGGTCCTAATAACATCACAAAAATACGAAATCAATTTTTGAAGGCTTGATAATTCACTTGTCGAAATTATTGCAGAATTAAGGTAATTAACTCGAATTTTCCATACGATTTTTATAAAATTCTTCCATCAATTTTCTCATGCTCCTCACATCATACATGACCTGTTAAAATTGATTGCAAGGTCGTGGGACTCATCGTGTGCTCGAGGGGATTTATTTGGCATGTTTTTGGCTCGTTAATGGGTGTATAATTCGCCACGTTTGTTCTTCACGTTCTAAAATCATCTTGGTAATCTTTCCACGTCTCCTACATCATATGAGACCCAAATAAAATATTAAAATCGAACCATGCGTGTTCTATAATTTATTTGTGGATTAAAAACCCTAATTATGCATAAAACACTAATTAATTCGAATTGAATTTTATGGGCATGCACAATAATTTTTATGGACTCTATATATTGTGTTTGATCATAGAAAAATACTGGAAATGTTTGTGGAAGCATGGAACATGATTTGTGGATTTATGTTTAAATCGCTAATAATTATTTAAATAAAATGAGAATAATTCGAACTTTGCATGAACGAATTTTGTGTGGTGATTTGCTATTTTTCTGGTGTTCTATGATGTATATTCAATGTATAAAAATTATTGTTTGGATTATTAGATGGCTTAAGTGTGCTTTGTGAATTTTTATATAATCGGATTTTGTAGAAAATAAAGAAATAAATGAAACATGAATCGAATGGTACTAGGGTTAGGGCTTGGAACATGTTATGATGCATTTAATGATTGTTTAAGGGTGTTGGTAATTGTGGTTAAATGATTGGATTTTAATTTTAGGGTTTTGGTATTATTTTATCAATAACGATTTGAAATAAAAGTATAAGGGTTGTTTTGTAATTTTCTAAAACTTTTGGACTGATTTGGAACTCATCTAGATCTGTTAGAAATGTGGTAAAAATAGTTCTTGGGTTGTTTGGATGATTTTCATAATTATAAGGGCTTAATATGTAATTATTAATTAATTATTATGTGATATTGAAATAAATAGGAAATGAGGGACTAAAACTGTAAATTCTGGAAACTTGGAGTTATTTTGAGTAAATAATGATACTAAGAGTGTTTTGTGTAAATTTGAGCATTTATGGGCTTATTGTGAAATTATTATGGAATTATGATTTAATTAATAAGTTTTATAAACTTAAGGGACTAATTGTGTAAATTCTGAAACCTAAGGGGCTGGATAGTATTACATGTGTAATCTGATGTAATATTCTGAATTTTGGTAAAATGATGTGCTTGTTTGGTAAATATGAAATTCTCTTGGACTTAATTGTAAATTATATAATTATAAGAGTTAAATTGTAAAACTTGGTAAACTTGAGGGTGCAAAGTATAATATTGGCTTATTTGACTTTCTTGACTTAAGTTGATGTATTATATGAGTATGTGATCATATGTGACTCCATAACTTGTGAAATTGACACCTTTAACCCTAAAACATGTTCGGTGATTCCACGAAACCCTAATTTCACAAAACCTTTCCAAAACGGGATTCTTGATGCTTATGAACATGAGGACTGGATAATATGATAATACCAACCTAAAAGAATATGTTAACATTCGGAAAACATGCCCAATAAGGAAATCTGCTAATTATGGAAACTTGCTATTTATGGAAACTTGCTAAATAAAGAAACTTGCTAACTATGGAAAGTTATTTCAAGTTGGGGCATTATGTTCAATGGCTCAAATCAAAAGAACTTCTTTTGATTTGAACCATTGGATCAAATCCAATGACTCACAATCATGCAACTTAAGTGAAGTTGATCTTCTCAACTTGAGAGGATCGGGGTATGGTTTAAAAAAATTGAGATGTACAAACACGCATATAACTTCACCTCATTTATCTATATACTACTATTTCCTTCCTATATTTATTGTCCAAATTTTTATTTCAGGTTGTCCCAATTTAATTGTCTACTTCTGAAAAATGATAGGGAATTTAGTTCGAGTTTTATCATATTACGCTCACTGTTGTTATTACAAACATTAAATAAGTTTTAGAGCAAACTGCAAAAAATGCCCCTGAACTTTCCTAAAAATGTAAAAAAATGTCCTCAAAAAAACTACAAAAATTGTCCCGAATGTTTCAATTTTCTGTAAGAATGGTACGTGAAGCATTACTGTAGCTGCAAAAAATATTATTTAGCTAACGCTCATTAGTTTTGGCCGTGTGAAATGACTATTTTACCCTCGCCTACTACAGGGACATTTTTTGCAGTTTACTATTCATTTTAGTTTTGACTTCCCATCACCACCACCCTCTACAACCACACAACCATCACCACCACCCTCCACCACCACCTTCCCCTACCACCTGCTCCTAAATTGAATGAGCTTTAGGACTTCTATTTATGTGGTACTGTTGATATAAAACTATTTTTGTAAAATTTGTCAAATGGTATAGACATTAACATCATGATGATCTTACTGTTAGAATACAAAGGATTTAGGAGGGCGACTTTTTTTTAAANATCGGGGTTCCCTCTCTCCTACCCATAGGGTATTATGGATGTTACGTATAGAGATTATATAGAGGAAAAAACTAGATAAGAAAGAAGAGATCTATAAACGGGGGGAGGGGTGAACGGAAGATTACTTTTGTATTTTCTTATATTCATTTATTGAAAGCTAATGTAAAAAATCTGGGGTTATATGCGAAGAGCTGGAGCTCGAAATTTACCCTTTCAAGATATTTAACTCAAAACTACTCCAGTATGCAGATTAGAATGATCACATATATACTGAGACTAAATATGTTCGTTGTGAACTTATATTCGCCCTTGGGTTTTTCGTCTTTGTAGATTGAAGGAATTGCTCATAGGCTGGGGATCTCTAGAAGAGGTTGTCGTCCGCTCGATATACTTCATTACATTCCTAGATACTATATTTACTTATCGCGGAATTATATGATTGGGATGATATTTTTACTTGTCGTTGCGCATGACTGTGGAGTGGATGGCCTTAAAACCTTTCATGGGGGTGGCCGTACATAGCATCGCTCCTCCCCAGATTCTATATGAAGTCGTATCTCCTCCTACAACGATGCCGTTTAAAGCACACATATAGCCAAATTAGTTGGGATTGTAAAGCAGTGGCTCATGCGTTAAATACTATCTTAAAACCTAGTACCGCATTGTTAGCATGTTTCTTAAGACTTCAAGCATGTTACATATAGGGTAGGCAGTTTTCTTAAGCTAACATTGCTGAAACATTCATCCAAGACCAAGTAATAACACACAAATCTAACAATAATTAATAAGCTTAGGTTTCATTAGATCTAAGCAAACACAAGAAAATCTAGCCTGAGCATGTTAATTGAAAGACCCAGCATAAGATGTATTAACCAAACATAGAGATATTGATTAACTTTAAGTGAGGACTTATCTTTATTGAACATGAAGGATTCAAGGGTTGAAAAACCTTGAAAATACAGCCAATAGTCTTCAGGGTTTTTCTAAACTTGCACCAAAAGTTCACACTAAATGATGGAAAAAATAAGAAAAGAGTATGGTATTAGATTGTTAATTATTCTGACGGCGTCAGGTTATGGGTTCTGACACCGTCAGCTCGCCGTCATTAGGGTTCTCGGATGGCCTAGATCTACTTCTGACGCCGTCACTTGTATATGTACTCTGGGCCGTCACTCTTTAGCATTACATCTGACGGCCTACTTTCTCTAACACCTGACGCCGTCAGGTGTAAACGTCTTGTTTTCTTCATAGGGCATCTAGTGTAATCTGATTCTACTCCTTTGTCAACGTTGGCTGACGGCGTCACCTTGTGACTCTGACGCCGTCAGGAAGGTTTTCCAGCTTATTTTGAGACTTTGTTGTTTTCTTCACTTTTATGCTCCAAAAACGTCCAAATTAGCATGTTTTCCAGAATTCTTCTCAAAAGTACCTAAAATGACAAAAGGAACGATTTAGGGCAATATTTGATCACATTTACTCGAATTAGGGCTTAAATGACCCCTTAAAACGGGTACACTTTTCGTCTCATCAGATCACTTGGTGTTTTAGTTGGTGGAGGAGTGGTCATTGTATTGGCATTGCATGTTTTTGGCGATGGTGTTGGAGTTGAAAGGTTGAGGAAATTTGTATCTTTGATGGGTGAGTAAATGTTGAGTGATGAGTCACTTGATGATGATGATGAGTTCACTTGGATGGTTTTATTTAAGCAACATGGTTTAACACTTATCCTTGCGGTTTTCCTAATGGGTCTAGAGGATTCGGATGAGGTGTTGGATTTTGTCATTGCAAGAATACACATCTAATCTAAGAAACACTTGGTGTTGAAATTTAGTAAACGTGAGACGCAGGCTAAATTTTAATGACAATGTGAATTTCCATGTATGCGTGAGACCTACATGGATAATTTACTGTTTCTAAATTAGAATCTATTAGAACATGTGTCAATATAATAACAAGACAACTTCAATTATAATTAACCCTTCCACTAGTTTCTCATCTAAGTTGGTTAACCTTTTGAAGGGCTTCCCAAACACAACTTGGGTAAGGTTACTATCAATAAACTCTCTTAGATCTTCCATAACCATAAAGTCCGTTTGATAGGTAAAGCTCCCCACAAACACATGCAAAGTCTTAGCACTCCCACTTAATTAGAGAACATTACAATAATCCCTTATTCAGTAATAACAACACGATACTCCCACTGAACCTGACAACATTTGTAAAATGTTTCATTAACCAGTGAAAGGAAATAGTGTGCTATTCACTTTCCTACATCTTTGATAAGACCCATTCGTAACATTTACTTAGGTACTAAAAGAATGTATTCTACTACGTAAATGTGATTCATCACATTCCAAACTATTAACTTGAAAAAGCTGAGCATGCAATTTCTTCCTGAATAGATCTACCATACCAACAATTGTATGTAGTATCTTTAAATGATCAAAACAAAACAACTAGATAAAACACGCTAGTTTGTCTTTTACCATTTTGCGGTAATTAATCTAGTTTCTATTTTAATAACTCATAATGTGCAAAACATCTTACTATTAAAGTTTGCTATGAGTTATATATTTAGAATTTAGACAATTCTAATATTCCTATTATACCTTTCTCATTCATGAAAAGGAATAGGATTTAGTCTCACACTTCTCTTTTATGGAAAGAAGACTTTGTTTATTTTTTTTCGTAAAGTTGACTCTAACCAAAAAAACCCATATGGGTGTAGATCAATTTACTTGTGAAAAGAATAACATACGTTTATGGTTCAATGTTGCATTAATACATTCAAAAGAATTTACAAAATTCAATTTTAGTATTTTCGATAATACATATTTTCAAGAAACTATAATACCTATGGAAATATTCATATAACCAAATAATTTTCTTGAAAACCTAGGATCCAACTTTTCATAAATTTCACTACATCAGTTGATCTGCTAGTAATGAAAGTATAAAAGATGGTAATCTGTCGAACAATAATTGGCAAACAATTTTCCAATTCCTAGATCATTATGGGATTTACATCAAATTGATTCATCAATTTGCAATGTAAGCATGTTTCATCCCATCTCATGCCATAAGTTCTAGGTCTCACGCATCAACTTACTTAAGTCGTCTAACTTAGAAACTGCAAATTCTCCATGTGTGATCTCACGCACACTCGGAAATTTGCCTTATCATTAATCTTTGGCCTAGGTCTCACGCATACTAAAGAATTAATTCCAAGTGTTCCTTATAGTTAGATGGCATGTAACTATTTAGAGGGTATTTTATTTTTGATGTGTGTAATCAAAAAATATGTACAAAGATGTCATGCATTCATCTTTGTATCATAGGTTTCATTAACAAAACTTTTTAAAATTCGTTTCTTAACATGAGCATAAATCAACAAAGTTTTAATTGAGGCGTTGAGCAAATTACAACATTGCCTTAAGATGCTTCGTACTAATAATGGCTTACTTGGTAAGTTTAATTTGACGCAAAGGCGAGCGTAGAGACAGAATGTTGTCTCTCTAAGGCCACAATTTAATGTGAAACCAAACTTATACCCACTTTATAGTTTGTCAAATCAAGTCTGCTTTTCACACCATTTTAGTACAGTTGCATCAATCAATTAAAAGTTCATGATTTTTAAAGCTCAAAACATGATTTCACCATTATTAAGTCCGATTTATAATTTTATTATGAAATTACCCTTTTGCTTACAATCATGTCACAAATATTTATAAACAAATAGCAATTAAATAAAATTAAACAACTTAATAAATGAACTTGCTAAATAAAACAATTTACATGTATATATTATCTAAGACCCCCATTGGTTTTCGATCGATGTACCAATAGACCACATACACCATAAATGGTTGCGTAAGTCCTATGATAATTAATATACAATAACACACATAATTGATTTATGTAACGATTTATGGGGTCTTCCCCAATATTACTTAATTAATTATCTTTTAGTAATTAAACAAGTCTTGACAATTTTATTACTAAAACCCTAATTAATTAGTACAAATCACATAATATAACATGAAATCTCAATTAGCACGTAACAATTACTACAAAATTATCATAATCCATGACAAAACATGCATGTTTTCATCATGGATTCCCACATAGCACTTATTATTAACAATAATCAAGTCATATGTCGCATATCATAGAACATATACATTAAAATTCACATAAAAAATTACATGCAACCTAGGGTTTCTACAAGTTTTACAAAATAAAACCCTAATTAATAAATACTAGGGTGTTCGACCCTTATTAAGAAAAATTAGGGTTTGCTAATTTTAAAAACCCTAGAATACCAAAACATGTAATAATCACAAAAGATTCAATTTTATGTGTTTCGGTAATTTCTTGTTATTGATTCATGCTTCAAACTAAATTGTGAAAATGCTTTATTTTGTTTTTAACTTCGCCTTAATCACATATAAAGGTAATTCGCAAAAGCTAAGTGTAAGAGACATCCAAATCGGTTAATATAGAACGAATGAACATGAATCATAACAA
>LBNU01035179.1:37461-47589 GCA_014162995.1 Artemisia annua
CAATACAAATCATCTCCTATCTTCATTATGTTCTTCATCTCCCAAATAAAAGTTTCTAAAGAATCTTACAAAGAGGATTCATACCGTGTAAGGTCTTAATTTTTTTTGTTTTAGCTTCTGAATTTATTTATGTAAAATTTGATGTCGGTTTGATGAAATTCATATGGGTTCTTTTGTTGGGTCGGTGTGTTGATAGAAATCGTATTTAATTATGGCTATCAAAATTCAGTTGGGTTGTTAAAGAAAGAGGTATGAAATTTCCGTTTTAAAAAGTTTATTCACCGTAGTATTTGAATCTAATGAGACCAACGTTTTATGACACAATTTATAAAATCTGCCATACACAAGCTATAATGACTAAAAACATGATTAGATGTAATAAATTATGTGCTACTTTTGATTCATTGTATGCAGGTATTTGCTTTAGATCTTCAGCCAACTTCCTCATCACTCTTCATTAGCTACTACAACAGCTTCCGTCTAACGCTCCTCTTCACTTCTCATATTTTGTATATTTCAACAAGTTAGATATCTATTACTTGCGTAACGAAATGAGAGACGACAATTTTAGTCATGTACTACTAACCTGAGGTCTTAGCAGTAGTCTCCTTGTCTTTTTTAGTTGGACCTTTAAAACAAGTTCTTGCCCAGTGCCCTTATTTTCGCACTTATAGCAAGGAAAACCCTTCTTGGGTTTGCCTCACTTGAATACTGACATGGAAGACTTATTCTTCTTCCCTTTGCCTCCTCTCTCTTTCCACTTTCCTTTGTACTTGTCATATGTCTCAACCGTAACCAGGGACGGAGCAAGGGGGTTCCCGCGGGTTAGGACCCTATGGATTTTTTCGATGTAGTGTTAATTTTTGAAAAAAACACTGATTTTTCCTAAATGCATCTTAAATGCACCCGGTCCTTTGAAATGTGTTTTCAGTATTACGGTTGAAAAGATTTTGTGCACCCAGTCATATTTGGTTCTGGCTCCATCCCTGTAACCACTAGCACATCCTTCGACTTTTTCTCAATGCCTCTTTTAGCAGTTTGAGCATGTTATGCAGTTCAGTTACGGTCACGTCCTCAACATTATTCATGTTGTAGTTGATTATGAACTGCTTATACTCCTTGTTTAGAGAGTTCAAGAGGAAATCAATAGCAAGCTCTGTAACACCCCCAACTCAGATATGGCAGCCAAACATAGCCAGGGGTATCACGCAAAGGGAAACCAAGCACATTTACAGCTAACGACCACAACACGGGAAGTTTATAAATGTTTCAAAACATATCATTCGAATTGCAAACCATTTAGAGTTCAAAGACTCTTAGTCAAAGTAGCAACGGAAAATTAAATAGAGTTTGCAGCAGAAAATAACAAAGTTTAGCAGCGAAAATAACAAAAGACACACAAAAGGTTTTGTTAATACAAATATCGCCTAAAAACGTTATTTATATTTTACGATCTTTGCTAAGTTTTGTTAATGACAAAGTATAAACTTTAGTTTTTAGTAAAACTTGATTTTAGTTTAAAGTCTTGCATAACTAAACATTTGCTACATTTACATTTCATATAAAACACAACATTTTTATATTTCTTAAAATAGAAATGTCACATCCCATTTATGGTAAGTTTTGTCAACATACATTTAAGGAAAGATTGTGTGTTTGACTCAACATAGATTTCTTACACAAGGTTTGTGTGTTTGACTCACCATAGGTTTCTTACACAAGTTTTGTGTTTGACTAAGAATTTATTTGATGTGACTTTGGATGGTTTGGCAAGTTATGGCAAAACATACTGTCAGACCTGGCGGAACCCTCGTGGTACACGGGCGGAACCCTTCTGAGGGTTCCGCCGTATCCGCCAGACCTGCTGGATGTTTTGCTATAAATACCAAGCCATTTGTTAGAATTTTCTTTTATCACTTCTCATTATACTTTGCACATACACATTCATATCTTTCATCTAACCCTTTAACATCTCATTGTTGTGAAGATTCTTTTGTAGCAAAGAAGTTCACAAGTGCATATTAAGTTACAAGTATTCAACACAACGTTGCAAGACTTGTTAGCTTAGCATCGTGTAGACTTTGTGTAGTTTACACTTCATTTGATTGTGTGTTTTAAGTTGTGATCGGTTAGTATTTTAGTCCTTAAAATACATAGTGTGACGGGAGTTGTTGTACCCTTGTAAAGAACTAAACGGGAGTGGTTGTAACCTTGTAAAAGAACTCGACATCTAGCTTAGTGTCGGTAAACTTGTAAGCGACGTGTAAGGTTTTCTCCGCCGGTGAAAGGAGCTTGTTGACTAGTGAAAGAAACTCTCGAGTTGGATACTCGGGGCGTGGATGTAGGGCAAGGAAAATAGAGTTCCTTGTAGCCGAACCACGATAAACAATCGTGTCATGGTTTGATCGTTTCTTTCGTTACACTTGCATATTACTTATTGTCTTTATGTTTATATCTTAGATTAAACGGAATTCAAAAGATAATTAGATTAAAAACCGGTAAACTATTCAACCCCCCTTCTAGTTTTCCAAGGTTTTACGAATGATATGAAAGATAAAGGTAGTAACGATAGATAAGCTGCCATGACAGATAGTCTCCTTTAGTCCAAACCACTCCAGCATGCCCAATCAATATGCTCCAAAAGTTAATTAGTAGTAGCATTACCTGAAATACATGCTTAAAAATCAACACAGAGGTTGAGTGTAATCCATAGGTTTAATTAATAAAGTTGAGCAGAAGTTTGAATCATAATAAGCAACATATGCAAATACCGGGTAATCAAGGTAACATACAATATATAGAGGCATCCCAGTGCATATAATATTGTTGATGGTACTAAGCTCATAACACGCAAACGTTAACCAACCAATCATAAGTCGACAATAACCGCGGAATTTCATAATATAACAAATGCCCCCAAGTCCGGGTACTTGCCAATTACCCAGCAAAATCGAATATAGTACACCACAATTTGCTTATCTGGCAAAAGGAGTGGGAGGGTCAATTCCTATAGGCCTATATCCCTATATTCGCGCTCACTTGCAAGTGATTAATGGTTCATGATCTGAGGGTCTTGCATGGCAAGATAAGCTACTTAGTACATCGTCAGGAAAGCATACCAATCAGGAAAGCATACTAAAAATACTTGTGCTCAGAAAACATTTAAAAGCATGTATCTCACCCCATGGGTTTATAAACAATTTAAAAGATAAAAAGCAGGGCTATGTATCACACCTTAACAGTAGCAGAAAACGAGTTATAAAAACCAATCAAGTAATACCTCACGTCAAATAATCCTCAGCACAACCTAATCAATATAAATTGCATAACTTAGAAATAGTACTCGAATATCTCAATAAATAATACTTGAATAAAAGGTTTTAGTAACAATGGCGTTTGAAAGAAAATAGATTTTAAAAGTCTCATATGGAAGACAAGAAAGATAGAAAATGAACATGTCGGCGAAAATGAACGATAATCCAAGAAAGACGAAAGTAGACGAAAGAGTAACTCGAAGAAAGATATCGAAAAGAAATGAATACGCACTCAAATAAACAATAACACATCAATGACTAGTCTCGGCTTTTCCCCATTTTCCCCAAAATATAACGTTGAAACAACATAAGTGTAACACCTCCATTTTCACGGTTCGCAGCGGATTTAGGGTTGGGGTATTACTTCAGGAATCACAGTTACAGTAATAGAAAACGACTCGAAAAGAGACGTTTTTATAAAATGAGTTATCATTCATTAAAATATCAGAGTTTTTACATTAAAAGGTATACTTTTACTAATGATGAGGTCCCAAAGTCTATGTCAAATGTTGTGTTTGAATGATAACCGGTTTAAAAGTTCTCTGAGTTCAGTGCCTCTTCCTGCCATAGCTCTGTAATAGTAATATACCTAGGATACATTCTTAAAAAGTCAACACTAGGTTTTGAGTGAGAGTCATAGGTTTAAATGATAGTGAATACAAGTTCCACATGGTTCAGTTGTTACACCCTTCAAGGAAAATGTTGTGTTTGTGATAATTGCAATGCATGTACAATTATCAAGAGTGAGTTATTGCACTAAGCTCATGAACCACACGTTAACAATCCAGATCATGGGGTCTGCAGACCAGACCATGATGGGACGGGAAGGATAACTTGCCAAAGTTAATCCTTCAGAGGGTTCAAATATAATACTTATTGGTACCCTCCAGAAAGAGGTAGTACCAACGGGAGTTGTCAAACTCCAATAGATCTATCAATTATATTCGCGTTCACTCGCAAGTGATTAGATTCATGAATTTTTAGTTGTGTTGGGGTGGCAGATAGTTTACTCATGCAATAACCAAAGAAAAAGACTTGTACTCGGTTTAAAGTGAAAAAGTAAGCATGTATCCCCCTCACAGGGTTTGTAAAGTATTTAGAGTGAAAAGTTAAAAAGGTGTGAGGCTACGAAACTCACCTGGGCTTAGGGAAATCTTAGTGATTTAAAAAGTGACTCGGAGAATAGACTGCTTACTCACGTATCCTGGTGGTATTGTAGGTTTGGATGTATGTCAAGCTTTAGTGATCTTATTTAAGTTTCTTAAGTAATCATTCTTAGAGTTTCTAGTGTTTTAGATATAACATAACACCGTTTAGGCAATCACAATCCAGAATTACTTACTCCTCACATGAAGCTCCCTAGTATAGTATTTTGTCATTAAAACATAATACCGTTCGGGCCATCATAATTCAGAAGTATATAATCCTCACATGAAGTTCCCTAGTATTGTGTTACGTTGTTAAGTATTATAGATATAACATAGCACCTTTCGGGCCATCATAATCCAGAGGTCATGTAGTAAACGTTTGAGGAGCCAGGGCACTTTAAATCGTAAACCCAGCAAACTCGTCAAAACGAATACCCAAATGAAACCCCTCACATGAAGCTCCCTAGTATTGTGTTATGTTGTTTAAGTAAAAGATAGTTTTTAGGTTTTATTAGAAAATACTTTCACTTTATACCCTTATAGTTTATATATTCACAAAAATCTACCCTGAACTTATAATACTTATATTATTTAAGCTGCACAAAACGTCCCTAAAGTTTGGCCAATTTGCATGTTTCGTCCCAGAACTGTCGAAACTGCAAAAACCGTCCCTGTGGCAAACCTTTGGGACAAATATCGTCCCCGACCAACATCAAATGACTAAAATACCCCTGTCCAAACTTTAGGGACGATTTTTGCAATTTACTCTTCTAAATCTCTTTTTAGTTTTTTATACAAATGGTCCCTGTGTTGCGTCAAGTTTTACAGTTAGTCCCTAATTTGGATGGGCAGTTAGTTTATCCGTTAAGTTATTTGCACAGTTAGTCCTCAGTTAATATTTTTTGCAAAGTTAGTCCTCATTTTCTAAAAAAGTCCTCATTTTTTGCACCGTTAGTCCATCCGTTAATATTTTGCACCGTTGTCAATCTTTTTCCGTTTTGGTCCATTTTTTTATGTTCTCGTCCGTTTTTTAACATTTTCGTCTATTTTTTTACGTTTTCGTCCGCTTTGCACAATTAGCCCTTATACTTATATATTTTAGAATGTTGCAAAAAATGGCCTACTCGGCCTTATAATCACCGATTACAAGGTAAACGACCCTTGAACTTGGAGAGATTTACAAGGAAATCGGCCGATTAATCGGCGATTACAAGGTTTAGGGCCGATTAATCGGCTAAAAAACGCTACTCGGCCCTCGACCGCCTCAGGACCGATTCAAGATTTTTGCAATATTGATATTTTAGGAAAATGGCAGAAATGACCCTTGGACTTATAAGTTTTCAAAATTTACTATTTATACCCTTAACTTTATAACTTTTGCAAAACCAGTCCTTATAAATTTATAACTATTTTATTTTTTATCCTAAGGTTATATAACTTTGCAAAAAGGGTCCTTATACTTAATGCTTCTAAGAAATGTCAAAATAGTCCCTAGACTTAATATTTTTAGAAAGTTACCATATATACCCCTATGCATGGAAAACTTTGCAAAACTAGTCCTAATTCCATGCAAACTATATTTTTATGAAACAAAAAGGTTTCCTAGCTTATGGTTAACTAATATTAGCTTATCTAAGTTGCCTAAACTAGCTTATAGCTTATGGAAAGGGCTTATATCATGTAAACGTCAATTCGACTATAATTAGGGTTTTAAAATGAAAACGAGCTAGTTCTAGTGATCAAGGCTTAGACAAGGGTTCTAATATGATCTAATGCAACCTATAACTATCCTAGTACTGTAATGAAACTATTAGAACAAGATATAAAGCTTACGTGATAGGGGAGGGCTTAACGTGAGCTATTAGGGTTTTCTAGGCTAAAATGGAACTCGGCAAGGTCTTAGGGCTATCCTATTCAACTTCTAAGGCTACTAGGGACTCTTATACATCTATTAGGACCAATTTTTTTACAGAAAGTTGAGGTAGAGAAGTGTGGTGGTGTGTGTTCGAATGGGGTGGTTTTGCGAGGTATTTATAGGGTTCATTTGGAGTGGTGATCAAGTAAAGAGTGGTGTGGTGTCACAAGGGGGAGGGTGATGACTAATAGAAGCTATAGGTAACTCTTACAAGCTACAAGGTAGGCTAGGGGTGGTGTGGAAGTTTTGTGACCGTGTGGTGGTTTTGGGGTGACAAGGAGGTGACGAGAGGTATGGGTGGCGATTTGGTGGCCAAGGGTTTATAAGGAGGTGACAAGGTGGTGATTGAGGTGCTTGTAAGCTGCTATAGGATGTCTAGGGTGGTTATTGGGTGGTTTAGGGGTGTTTGTGGTGTTAGTTTGGCCGAAACTCCAAGTACGTGATGCACCTACTTGTGTGATACTTGGGGAGGTTCTAGGGTGTGTGCTAAGGGTGACTAAGATGCTAGGCTAGGTGCTTGAGGTGCTTAAGGTACTTAGTTTTAGGATTAGGGTTAAGTTACTTTTAGTTATGACCTAATTTTGCTTTAGTGAGAGATTAGGGTCTAGCTTAGGGTTTAGTACCTAGATTAGGTTCCTATGAGTGTTTAGTGGCTAAGATTAAGTCCTAAGAATCTTATACTAAGTGGTGGTAGCTTATGCGAAAGATTTGGGATAGTTTAGACCTAGTTCCAGGAAGTTATAACCTAGTTATGGTTTTGGGCTTAAGAGACTTGTACCTAAGTTCTAATAGGTTGTACTAGGGTCTAAAGGTGCTAAGATATCCTATTGTTCCTAAGGTAACTCATATATAAACCTTGAACACTTTCAAACTAGTTCAGATAAGCAATTAGGGTTTCGTAAACACATAGGCCTAATTAGGGTTTATTATGGTATTGTGATGAGTTTAGTGTGTTAGATTGATAGATTACTTATTGTGGTAGTGTTGTGATCTTATGCTTGACATACCAGGGGTTTATATGATGTGAGTGTAGAGATATTTGGCTTGTGTAGATACGTAAGCAGGTCTAGAGAGTCATGCAAGTAGTGAATGCACATAAAAAGCAAAAATTTACCTGTGAAATACCTGATATAGGTATTTGTAGTGGGAATGATACTGATGAGATTTTATGGGTGGTTACAATAAGTTGAAAAGGTTTTTAAATAGTTAACAAATATTAAACGATTTAAGTTTATAAAAGATTTTACGAAATTTCGGCATGACCTGCCCGTTTATAAAACGTTTTCCCCGAGTCAACGACTCTTAATTATCCTATTTATCACTAAACGCCACAAGTTATAATATACAAATGGACACATTATTCGCGTTAACATTAGTTGTTTAGTTTTATCGACCATTTCGTATTGTTAGTACCAAAGGGTCCATAATGTCTGAATAACCAACTCGTAAATCCAATGCGTCCAATCCTTATCCATCACAAATAATGTTACAATATCAATATCCGGATCCAAGTCCAATGTCACAATCTACTTAACTATATCAAGTCATTTTTATTGTTTTATAGTTATTAGTCCAATTTATATAAGTTTAAGCCAAAACCGTTACCACTAAGTAAACAAACAACAACAAAATAATAACATCAACCCTAGCCGTGACTCGAGACGAGTCACGGCTCGAACCCGAGACCTATCTAATCCGAAACAAAGACTAACATCACCCAAAAATCTAAATTCAAAAAACAACAGAACATCAACAACATCAAATCCAAATCTAAACCCGAGTCCAAAACCACTCGGCTAACACCCAAAATCTAAATCCGAGCAACAATCAAATCCTCACTAGCCTAACGTAATCCACAAATACCCCAAGAACATCAATAACATCATAATACCCCACCCTCACTGTAGCAACCCACTAATTTCCCTACTAACTTTCCCACTAACTTCCCATAGGTTAGAAAAGCCTTACTAACATAACTTAGGCTGTAACACCCCCAAAAATAGAGAATCGCGGAAGCATACAAGCATTTGGGGTGCTACGAAATAGGAATCACAACACAAGATAAAGAGAACGGAGTAGAAATCCGTTTAAAATATATTACATATTTATTAAGTCAAATGTAATACATAAGTTTAAGTTTTGTAAAATAAGGCCCAGTTACACGATTGTCCCAAAGTTTTCAGAGTAACGCTTGTGTAAAAACACTTAAGATTCTTATGACCTTGCCATGCACTGCCTTCAACATAAACATACTTTAAGCACCTGAAAAACATGCTAAAAGTCAGCTAACGCTGGTGAGTCTATAGGTTTAAAGTAAATAGTACATATGGACCATAGCAATAATCAGCAAGTACACACTAAACCCGTATGCAACACTAAGCTCAACAACCGAACTAGACAAAGAATGCCAAAGGCATTAAATATACTATAAGTGCCCGCGAGTGATAATCCCCAGTCACTCGGCAAAAGGTCGTCATGGTATACATTCGCCTTGACCATGGCATGGCCAACCGAACGGAGGAGTCACCCTCAATAGATCTATTTATATCATACGCGTTTCTCAGCAGGAATTGACGGTGTTGATAATGGGCAAATTGGGATTCAAACAAACTTAGGTTTCCGCATACTAGTATGTAAAAATAAGTTCAGTTTTGGTCCATGAAAACAGTTTTTGCATGTTTCTCACCCTAAGATTTATAAAACAGTACTTATAAGAAAATGGGGCTATAAACTCACCTTAAAGATAGCAATCCGCTAGTCAATAAGTAAATAGTGCAACCGCTCCGACACGCGACCTAGGTAAGTATGGTATGTCTTAGTACAACGTTAATGTGTTAAGTGTTTGACTCATTTGAAAAGGTTTTTACGTTATGTGTTACCATGTGCTTGTGTATTTCTTGCTTGTTGTGTGGTACGTACGTTTCAAAAGTAATTTATTAGAAAAGCTCGTGACAATGGCTCGTGGCGATGGTGAATGGTGTGAAAGTGTATAACGGAACATCCGTATATTGTATTCATCGTCTTAGTACGTAGTAATATATATATATATATNTTGCTTGTTGTGTGGTACGTACGTTTCAAAAGTAATTTATTAGAAAAGCTTGTGACAATGGCTCGTGGCGACGGTGAATGGTGTGAAAGTGTATAACGGAACATCCGTATATTGTATTCATCGTCTTAGTACGTAGTAATATATATATATATATATATATATATATATATATATATATATATATATATATATATATATATATATATATATATATATATATATATATATATATATATATATATATATTAAATAGAATAATAGTAGTAATTAAGTATTTAATTAATTTAGTTTATAATTAATTAAATATGCTTGAGAATCTTTATAAAAATTTATATTTGTGAGGAAATATTATATTATAAATATATTTTATTATTTATAATATAATTAAATATTAAGTACTTATAATATATACACTTGTATTTAGAAAAGTATATAAAGGTAAGTATTTTGTGAAATACTCTAAGTGTTATAATTTTTAGAAATTTGGGCATGACCCGTTCGTTTGTTAAACGTTTCCATCCACAAGGTAAAGAATTTTCATCAGTATGTGAATCACTAAGCTCGAGGTTGGGACAAGAATTGAGTGGTGGATCATTATATAAGAGGCTTTCGATTTCTCCTAGATCGGCTTCGAAATCAAAGAGATCATCGTCACTTCCTGATGGAAGTGGATTGATGTGAGTAAGTTCATCAGTGAAT
>LBNU01035179.1:48920-71418 GCA_014162995.1 Artemisia annua
TTTTACTCCTCGTTGGTATATCGTGTGTCGGTTTAAGCTTAAATGCAACCGTTACGTCCCGGTTTGACGTTTTTAAACACGAATACGTAAAATAAAGTTTTTAGCCACGGTTTTGTCAGAAAAGTAATAAAATAGTTTACTGACTCAAAAATATATTTTCTTGACTTTTACCATAATTACTGTGGTGTCGGTTTGCGTGCGGCGTTGTTTTTCAGAAAATGTGAGAAAGCTCTCAGTAAATTACGAAACTTGTCAGTAACTATCTGAAATGGATTAATTTGTGTTTACTGAAAAAAATAAACTTTTTCAGTATTGACTATAAGCTACAGTGTGTAGGACAGCTCCCGAAAACATGTAGAAATGTGCAGAAACATGCAGAAGTGTGCTAAAATGCATATAACGTTCAAAGTAAGTATAATAAATAGAAATTTATTATAAAATTAGTTTATGAAAAATACTATTTGTCACATTCTCCCCTCCTTAGGGGAAATCCGTCCCGGATTTCAGTTCAAGCCATTCGATGAGTTCGAAAAGAGGTGTGGATATTTACGCTTGATCTCGTCCTCTCGCTCCCAAGTGAACTCGGGAGCTCTGCGAGAGTTCCAGCGGACTTTCACGATTGGGATACGACTCTGCTTCAGTCGTTTAACTTCCCGGTCCATAATCTCAATAGGTTCCTCGACAAAATTCAACCTTTCGTCGAATTGGATCTCTTCCAAAGGAATAGCAGAATTATCATCAGATAAGCACTTTTTCAAGTTACAAACATGAAAAACGTCGTGCACAGCGCTGAGTTCAGAAGGTAATGCGAGTCGATAGGCTACCGGCCCGACTCTGGCAAGAATCTCAAAAGGTCCAATATAACGAGGGTTCAACTTCCCACGTTTACCAAATCTGATCACGCCTTTCCATGGCGAGACCTTCAACGTCATTTTGTCACCTACTTGAAACTCAAGTGGCTTTCGCCTCTTGTCAGCGTAGCTCTTTTGGCGATCACGAGCAGCTTGCATACGATTCTTGATCTGAATGATTTTCTCAGTAGTTTCGTGAACTAAATCTGGTCCAGTAAGTTGGCTTTCTCCGAATTCAGCCCAACAGATCGGCGATCTGCACTTACGACCATAAAGTGCTTCGCACGGTGCGGCCTTGATACTGGTGTGATAGTTGTTATTGTAGGAAAACTCGGCTAGAGGTAAATGCTTATCCCAGCCGTTTCCAAAGTCAATAACACACGCTCTGAGCATGTCCTCCAGTGTCTGAATAGTCCTCTCACTCTGACCATCAGTTTGAGGATAATAAGTCGTGCTCATATCAAGATCTGTTCCCAATGCATCCTGAAGCGATCTCCAAAAACTGGATGTAAAACGGCTATCTCGATCGGAGATAATAGAAATTGGCACTCCATGCCTTGCCACAATTTCCTTTACGTATAATCTGGCAAGCTTATCCATACTATCGTTCTCTCTCATAGGAAGGAAATGTGCAGACTTAGTGAGACGGTCTACGATTACCCATATCGTGTCATAACCGCTCGATGTCTTTGGCAGTTTGGTGATGAAATCCATGGTTATCCGTTCCCATTTCCATTCTGGAATCTCCGGTTGTACCAGTAACCTGACGGCCTCTGGTGTTCAGCCTTAACCTTCGAACACGTTAAGGACATGCTGACGTACTTAGCTATATCCACCTTCATGTTTGGCCACCAATATAGCTTCTTCAAGTCTAAGTACATCTTGTCAGCTCCTGGGTGAATCGAGTATTTGGACTTGTGCGATTCGTGCATAATCAAATCACGAATTCCTCCGCACAACGGAATCCAACTTCGGTCTCCATAACACAAAACTCCATCAGACCTTTTTACGAAGCCATTCTCGCTTTCTGGCATACCGTAAATTTTCTCATCTGGTCTATTCTCTTCCTTGAGTGCTTCCAGTTGAGCCTCAAGAATTTTCGCTGGAAGAGGGGAAACAATCGTCATCCCTAACGATCTTACTCTGAGTGGTTTGACCCTCTCCTTTCGACTAAGCGCATCGGCAACAACATTTGCCTTGCCCGGGTGATAACGAATCTCACAGTCATAGTCGCTAAGCAATTCTAACCATCGTCGCTGTCTCATATTCAGCTCCTTCTGGTTTAAGATATGCTGTAGACTTTTGTGATCCGTGTACACCACACACTTAGTACCATAAAGATAGTGTCTCCATATGCGTAGAGCAAACACAACTGCGCCTAACTCCAAATCATGGGTCGTATAATTCTTCTCATGAGTTTTCAGTTGTCGAGACGCATACGCTATCACCTTTTCTCTCTGCATTAACACGGCTCCCAGACCTTTGTGTGAAGCGTCGCAGTAAACGACAAAATCTTCACTACCCTCAGGTAGGGCCAAAATAGGTGCACTGCACAACCTTTCTTTAAGGAGTTGAAAAGCTTCTTCTTCAACATCTCCCCAGTTGTACTTCACATTCTTTTGGGTTAATACAGTTAAAGGCTTAGCTATCTTGGAGAAACCTTCGATAAACCTTCGGTAATAGCCGGCGAGTCCTAAGAATTGGCGTACCTCTGTGGGTGTCGTAGGTGTCGCCCAATCTTTGATTGACTCAATCTTGGCTGGATCCACGTGGATTCCTTGACTGTCAATCACGTGACCTAAGAATTGTACCGTAGATATCCAAAATTCACACTTCGAGAATTTGGCATATAGCTCTTCCCTCTTTAATAACTCTAAGATTAGCTTGAGGTGTTCCTCGTGCTCTTTCTCATCTTTAGAGTATATCAAGATGTCATCAATGAACACAATAACGAACTTATCCAAGTACGACTTACACACTCTATTCATGAGATCCATGAATACTGCGGGTGCGTTAGTTAAGCCGAATGGCATGACTTGGAATTCGTAATGGCCATATCGAGTCCTGAATGCCGTCTTCGGGATATCCTCCTCCCTGACTCGAAGTTGATGATAACCTGATCTAAGATCGATCTTGGAGTAAACTGACGAACCCTGAAGTTGATCGAATAAGTCGTCGATTCTTGGAAGTGGGTATCGGTTCTTAATCGTTAGCTTATTCAGCTCCCGATAATCGATACACATCCTGAAGGATCCATCCTTCTTCTTAACAAACAGAACCGGAGCTCCCCAAGGCGAAGAACTCGGCCTGATAAATCCTTTTCCTGACAGCTCAGCCAACTGCTCTGACAACTCTTGCATTTCCGTAGGTGCTAGTCGATAGGGCGCTCGCGCTACCGGCGCGGCTCCTGGCACCAAGTCTATACGGAATTCAATTTGTCGAGCTGGCGGTAGTCCAGGTAAGTCTTCTGGAAAGACTTCCGGAAAATCCCTCACAATTGGCACATCTTCCAATCGTTTCTCTTTGGGACTCTTCTCTTTCTTCTCGGAGACGTGAGCTAGAAAGAGGTAGCATCCTTTCTCGATGTACTTCTGCATCTTCATACACGAGATGATATTCAACCTTGACGAACGCGCACGATCACTTCGATCTCCCTCAATGACGAGAATCTCGTTTTCGTAAGGTACTCTGACAATCTTTTCATCACAGATGATGACGGCATGGTATCTCGATAACCAATCCATCCCTATGATGACGTCAAAACTACCTAACTCTACCAGCATGAGATCGATATTGAAAGGGTGATTTAGCAAGTTTAGAGTGCAACCTCTTATAATGGTATCTACTCTCTCTAGATTCCCATTAGCTAATTCTACGTCAAAGACGTTATCTAAGGTGGTTGGGGCAATACCAAGTAAATAGCTAAATGTAGTCGACACAAAACTTCTATTTGCTCCCGTATCAAACAAAATCGATGCATAGCGATTATTTAAAAGAAACGTACCCGTCACCACATTCGGGTCGTTCTGAGCTTCCCTTCTGCCAACAGCATAAACTCTGGCAGCATCTCCTCCCCCATTGCCCTGGTTCTCATTGTTACCAGCTGTCATCTGGTTACTNAATGTAGTCGACACAAAACTTCTATCTGCTCCCGTATCAAACAAAATCGATGCATAGCGATTATTTAAAAGAAACGTACCCGTCACCACATTCGGGTCGTTCTGAGATTCCCTTCTGCCAACAGCATAAACTCTGGCAGCAGCTCCTCCCCCATTGCCCTGGTTCTCATTGTTACCAGCTGTCATCTGGTTACTACCACCATTCCCTTGATTTCTGGGCTTTTTGCACTCATTTCTGTAGTGACCCTTCTCACCACAACCAAAGCAAGTGACCTCTGCCTTACGGTTGTTGGGTGGTGCGGCTTGAGCAGTAGCTAGGGATCTAGACCGACAGTTTCTGGCCATATGCCCTACTCCCTGGCAATTACGGCACTTAACTGTGCACTCTCCCTGGTGATGTAGCTTGCAGCGGTTACAGAGAGGTGCATTCCCTACGTTCCCTCCATTGGCAAGTTAATTGTGGGTTTTAAGATCAAGGTTGAAGGGCTCTAGGATACCGTTGGTAGGATTCTCGGGAGAAGTTAGCTATCCACTGGGAGTCATCGATTTGGAAGTCACCATGGGAGAGAGTAGCCGGACTCGAACCTTACTGATGGAGTTCGCGGTCGTGGATAGCCCGTCTCCATATAATGTTATATTAGGAAGAACGGGAATGAGGAGCTTGGGGGCCGTAGCTTCGACCATTCACTCCATGATGAGGTTCCCCACCTCTGGCGGAGTAGCCACAATCATGACTAGCAGGGAGATGCTAAGCGAATGCAGGCAGATCGAAGAAGGACAGTGCTCCAGCCGAAATGCTCGTGCAAGTAGCTTCCTTTTTATGTCGTCGAGCCACTTTGTCCATTTGGAATTGAATCTTCCAGTTTACCAAAATGGTTGTCTTGTACTGTTGGTATTATTTAGAATATGAATATGTTGAAGTTTGTATGAAACTGTTTACATGTTTAATGTGCTCGTGATATATGATTGTCTTTCACAATCTTGTATACCTATACATAGTATGTATGATTATGGGTATGCCCTTTTACATCTTCATATAATCTACTACAATTAACAAGTACTTTACAGCCTGTATCCCCAATTAAATGCTCATGGTGTCGGACCTTGGTAGGTGGTTACAATTTGCTGGAGTCCATCCAATTGTTTGTTTCTCATTTTCGTATATCACCATATATAAATCCGATGGCTAGAAACGACGACAGAGGTGGGCTGAGGTGGTGTCTGGATCTTGGTGGTGGTGGTGGCGGGTGTGGGTGTGGATTAGGTAGAGGTGTTGGAGGATCTTGGACGGATCTTGATAGTGGTAGTAGCAGGTGTAGAGTGGCTGGATCTTGAGAGTGGTTGTCGGATCATGAGACTGGTGGTTATTGTGGAAAACATATGTAGCTTAACGAGCAAAACAAATGTAACTTACTGAATCAAATCTTGAAGCTGCTGAGCAAGAGTACGAGGATTAATACCCTTACGAAGGACATTATCTTGCATACGAAGTCCATTAACTTCGATTTGTTTCTTCACCCATTCAATATCTTCAACACTCGCTGAGATCCGTTCTTTTGATGATGACGATGATTCTACTGTGTGTAGTGGAGCATGTGCAAGTGGAAGGAGTAGAAGGGTATAAAAGGGAGGAGATTAGGAAAAAGAGGAAGATGGCAGCGCTGGAGAGGGTGAGTATTAGTGTTGGCACGGTGATTACAAGGGTTCGCGGTGGTGGTGGTGGAGACATTGGTGATGGAGGGTGGTGATGATGGTTGTGTGTTGGTAGAGGGTGGTGGTGATGCAAAGTCAAAAAGAAAATGAATAGTAAACTGCAAAAAATGTTCTTGCAAAAAATGTCCCTATAGTAGGCGAGAGTAAAATAGTCATTTCACACGGCTAAAACTAATGAGCGTTGGCCAAAATACATTTTTTACAGCTACATTAACCCTTCAAGGGGCATAACTTGCAGAAAAATGAAACGTTAGGGACATTTCTTGCAGTTTTTTTTAGAGGATAATTTCCGCATTTTTCAGAAAGTTCAAGGACATTTTTGCAGTTTACTCTATGTAACACCCCCAATTTCAAAATATGCAGCAAAATTTAGATTGGGTGTTACTTCATGGCACAACAGTTTAATAGTAGAAAACGATTTTTCATTTTAGTCGTTTTAAAAGATTTATCATTCGAATTTTTATAAATACCAGAGTTTTATAAAATGAGGTCCCAATAGTTGAGTTTTCAAAATGAGGTCCCATTGGTTTTCAATTTAAGAAATGGGTTTTCGAATGATAGTAAAATTTATAGCCTTTATATGTATCCGTGCTCCTCAGTGCCATCCTTGCTCATTATGGACCTGAGATAAATACATGCTAAAACGTCAACACAAAGGTTGGTGAGTTTATAGAGTTTATAAGTAGAGTAGTTGATTTTATAAACTCAAAGAGTTTGTGAGTCCATAGTAGATGTAAATAAACAGTTGATTATCAAAATCAAGGAGTGAGTAATTCCATAGTATTTATAGTTTGAAACATTTGATTAGCAAAATCAAAGTTTAGGTAATAATNAAAAAAAAAAAAAAAAAAAAAAAAAAACCTAACTTCTCTTGTGACAAATGGCGATTCTCTTCTTCCCTCATCATCCAATCGTTCCCCTTCCTAATCCTTGATTCTAATACCTTATAAAACTTTGACTATTGAGGATTAATCTGAGTATTACTTCCCCTTAGTTGATTTGATATTTGGTGGCTGTTTCTTGGTGTTAGGGTTTCGATTTTTAATTTATTAGGAAATCGTCTTTTGCCTTTTATTGCTGGTAATCTGTTCTTCATTGTCTCATCATTATCATTAATTATGAGTGTCGGTTAGGTACTGGTCGCGTATTAATTAAGGCCCTCTTAGGGTTTTGTTTGGATCGTTTTTTGGTTTAATTAGTTAGGGTTTCGCTGCTACTTTTTTCTTTGGGTTTCGTTTTCTTTGTTTGCAAGTTAATCGCTGGTGACTCCTATTTAATTATGGATACGACTAATAAGCCTTCTAAATCTTCAAATATCTCTAAATCGACTTTGCTTAAAGATGCTCCTATTTTAAAGTCGGTTTTGAGGAGGTCGACTACTACTGGAATTAATAATACGATCAACTCCCATGAGGAGTTGTCATCTGTTGGGCAAGAAGAAGATGAAGAGGAAGGTTCGTTGATGAGTGGGCTAGCTGCTAAGGTTAAAAACGTGGATGGGAAGATTTTGGGAAGAGATGGTAAGGTTTTGAAACCTTACCGTGTGGTTAAATTTGCTGATCAAGTGGATGATTTGTCTAATAATCAGAATAAGGAAGATGTGAGTGATCATGGTATGTCGGTTGGGATTGAAAAGGCTGCTCGTGGAACAACAAAGGCTGCCATGGGGGCTTCAACTCAAGTTTCTAATGTGTCACAAGTTTCTAATGCAACTCAACTGTCAAGTACTACAGCTCCAAATCAACTTGTGAATGCTGCTGTTGTGAGTGCCAATAATGATGATAATGGTAAGTCTTCTTCTGATGTTGGTTCAAAAACAGCCCCTAAACTTTCATATGCTTCGATGTTTAAAACAAAGAATGCTTTCAAATCTGTTAATATATGTGAATTACGTAATGAAGAGCGTGTGGAAGGAGCTCATGTCACAATTCCTTTGAAAGAGATTGATGATGTTTCGGCTAGGTTTGCTAACACTCTTTATGGGTATCTTATTGGGAAACGGCTTGAATTCCCTATTGTGGAGAATTATGTGAAGAATACATGGGCTAAGTTTGGGTTAGAACGTGTTATGTTGAATAATGGGTTCTTTTATTTCAATTCTCCACAAAGGATGGTATGGATCAAGTGTTAGAGACTGGTCCGTGGTTGATTCGTTCTATTCCTATCTTTTTGAACATTTGGACGCCTAATACTACACTTGCTAAGGAAGAGGTAACTTCAGCCCCCGTATGGTTGAAGTTACATAATGTGCCAATTGTTGCTTATACGGAGGTTGGATTAAGTTTGATTACGACTTAAATTGGTAAACCTATCATGTTGGATTCATACACAAGTTCTATGTGTGTTAAGTCTTGGGGTCGGAATTCATATGCATGTGCTCTTGTTGAAGTGTCGTATCTTAACGAGTTAATGGATCATGTGGTTGTGGCGATTCCGTTTCCTAATAGTTCAGGTCACTCGTTGGAACGAATTGATATTGAATATGAATGGCAGCCCCCTCTTGTGCTTTATGCAAAATATTTGACCATAATGATGTTCCCCAAGAAGGTTAAACAATCTAGTGTGAAGTCTAATGTGGATGAGGAGGGTTTTGTAGAAGCTACTAAGCGTAAAGGTAAAGGTAAGGCGTCAACTCATGAGAAGGTTATTGATGGAGTTCGTTTTGCGAAACTAAAGGTCACATTTAACTATCGTTGGCAGTCGGTTTCGAAAACTAAAGGGGGGGTCTGATGGAGCGTCTTCTTCTAAGGGTAATGGTACTAATAAGGAACCTACTGTTCCTAAATAGGGTGTGGAGCATGGTGCTTCATCTTCTAAGGCTCATGGTACGAATAAGGAGTCTACTGTTCCTAATGTGAAAGCTGGTCAAAATTCCGTGGTTACTCAGACATATAGTGATGTTCAAGCCTCTAAAATGTTTATTCATGATGATTTAAGTGATTTAACCACTAAGAATTCCTTTGGAGTTCTTAATGATGATGTGATCTGTTCTGAATTGGGATTTGAGGATAATTCATCTCACGGGGATAAAGGTGTTCATGAATTGGATAGTGATAATGATAATGAGGTTGATGAATATATTGAGTTTGGCAAACCAAGCATGGATGCTAGTAATCATAAGGAAGCAAGCACTTCCTCTGTTGATGTTCCTCATGTATAGTATTGCTTCTTGGAATATAAGGGGAATGAACCAATCCCCTAAACAAAATGAGGTTCGTCAGGTTACTAGTGAAAACCAACTTTCTATTTGTGCTATTTTGGAATCGCATGTGTCTAATTCTCGTCTTCAGGAGTTATGCATGAGGGTGTTTAAAGGGTGGGATTCGACTTCTAATGGTAATTTCTGTAGTAGTGGTTCTCGTATCATTTTAGGATGGAATGTGGATGCGGTTGATTTGAATGTGGTTGCTATGACTGATCAGGTGGTCCATACTTTCATTCGATTTAAGGCTGATAAAAAGGAGTTGTTTTGCTCTTTTGTTTATGCTCACAATAGGTATACTCATCGGAGACCCCTTTGGGATAATCTTGGTTTACATAATCAGCTGGTTCGTAATCGCCCTTGGTGTGTTCTTGGGGACTTCAATTCAGCTCTTAATTTAGAAGATAAAGTCGCGGGTTCTTCGGTTATTGATATTGTGATGCGGGAATTTAAGGAGTGTGTTGATGCTAATGAGTTGGTTGATATAAACCGTTCGGGGCTGCAATTTACTTGGAGTCAAAAGCCGAGAGGATTGGATGGTACTTTGAGGAAGATTGATTGTATAATGGCTAACCTTAGGTTTCTAGATTCCTTTGCTGGTGCTCATGCTATTTTCCAACCGTACCGTGTTTCTGATCACTCCCCGACTATTCTTCATATTCCTACGATGTGTAAGTTTAAACCTAGGCCGTTTAAATTCTCAAATATTCTGGTTCAGAATTCTAGGTTTAAACAGCAAGTTCAGGAGTGTTGGGGTATTTTGGTGAGTGGTTTTCATATGTTTAAAGTGGTTAGTAAATTGAAGGCGCTGAAAAACCCTTTTCGGAGTATGCTTTTCCGAGAAGGGAATATTCATGAGAAAGTTACTAAACTTCGTCATGAATTGGATGAGGTTCAACATGCCCTTGNTCTAGGTTTAAACAGCAAGTTCAGGAGTGTTGGGGTATTTTGGTGAGTGGTTTTCATATGTTTAAAGTGGTTAGTAAATTGAAGGCGCTGAAAAAGCCTTTTCGGAGTATGCTTTTCCGAGAAGGGAATATTCATGAGAAAGTTACTAAACTTCGTCATGAATTGGATGAGGTTCAACATGCCCTTGATTTGGATCCTTTTAATGTTGATTTACGTGAGGAGGAAGCGTGCTATCTTAATGCGTTCAATGAAGCAGTTTTGAAGGAAGAATGTTTTCTCAAGCAAAAAGCTAAGGTTGAATGGCTTCGGGTTGGTGACTCGAATTCTGCATACTTTCATAAGGTCGTGAAGAGTAGGAAAGCTAGGAGTCGGATTGATTCTATTTGTGATGGTAATTGCATGCAGTTGGTGGAGGATCAGGTTCCTAATGCTTTTGTTTCTTACTTTACTTCTTTCCTTGGTCAAGAGGGGCCTATTTTGCCATTGGATGATTCCGATCTTTTCACATCGACTCTTGATCCTAATGTGGCTTTATATATGGTTCGTGATGTTACGTCTCGTGAGGTCAAAGATGCTATATTTTCTATGGGAGATGATAAGGCACTGGGTCCTGATGGTTATTCGGCTGCGTTTTTTAAGGGTGCTTGGGATATTATTTCGGATGATGTTGCTAAGGCGGTTCAGGAACTTTTAGTTAATTGTAAGTTGTTGAAAGAGATTAATCATACTACCATAGCCCTTTTGCCTAAGATCAATTCTCCCACTCGGATAACTGATTTTAGGCTTATTTCGTGTTGCAATGTGATTTTCAAGTGTATTAGTAAGATTATTGCTAACCGAATTAAGGAGAGCCTTAGCGCTTTGGTTAGTCCGAATCTGTCTGCGTTTGTTCCGGGTAGACGGATTGCTGATAATATTCTGCTTACTCAGGAGCTTATGCATAATTATCACCTCAATCGTGGTCCTTCTAGGTGTGCTTTTAAGGTGGATATTCAGAAGGCGTACGATACGGTGAATTGGCAATTTTTGAGGTGTATTTTGGTTCGGTTTGGTTTTCATTCGCGTATGGTTCACTGGATTATGGAGTGCGTTTCTACTACTTCGTTTTCTATTAGTGTGAATGGCACTTTGCATGGTTATTTTAAGGGTAAGCGTGGTTTAAGGCAAGGGGATCCGTTATCGCCTTATCCTTTCACGCTTGTTATGGAGGTGCTTACCCTTATTTTGAGGCGTCGCGTTCGGGATTCTGAGATGTTCAGCTTCCATCACAAATGCTCTCAACTTAACATTATTAATCTTTGTTTTGCTGATGATTTGTTCTTGTTTGCTCATGGTGATGCTCATTCGGCTGGTGTTATTATGGATTCCCTAGAGGAGTTTAAGGATGTTTCGGGGCTGTCTCCTAGTTTACCCAAGAATACTGCTTATTTCTGTAATGTTCTCAATCATGTTAAGCTTGCTATTTTACAGATTCTTCCATTTGTTGAGGGGACCTTGCCTGTGAAGTATCTTGGGGTGCCGTTGGTTACGACTAGATTGATTTTTAAAGATTGTAAGGAATTGGTGGAGAAGCTGTCTAATCGCATCAATGATTGGAGGAATAAATCCCTCACTTTTGCTGGTCGGCTTCAGCTTATTCAGTCAGTTCTGTCTTCTTTTCACATTTATTGGGCTTCGGTTTTTTTTCTCCCTGCTCGTATTGTGTCTGATCTAGAGCAGCTTATGCGGGGTTTCCTTTGGAGTTCTGGTAATAGTCGGAAAGGTAATTCTAAAGTTGCTTGGGAGGTTATGTGCTTGCCTAAACAGGAGGGTGGGTTGGGGATTCGTAGACTAGAATCATTTAATACGGCTCTCATTGCTGCTCATATTTGGCGGTTGTTTAATTCTATGGATTCTTTGTGGGTGAAATGGATTCATACATATAGGTTGCGTGGTCGTAATTTTTGGGATGTTCCAAGTCATGGTAATCTGTCTTGGAGTTGGCGGAAGATCCTTCAGATTAGGCCCCTTGTTAGGCAATTTTTTTGGTATAAAAATGGTAATGGGTTGAAGGCTTCAGCTTGGTTTGATAAGTGGTGTTTGGTTGGTCCTCTTTCTCTTATTGTGTCCTCGAGGGATATTCACCGGGCTGGTTTTTCTTCTAATTCTTTGGTTCGGGACATTATTTTGGAGGATTCTTGGGCTTGGCCGAATATCTGGGGAACTCGGTATCCTATGCTTAATTCTATTACGGTTCCTAATTTGATTGATATTGTGGATGATCGGTTAGTTTGGAAGACGGGGGATGGTCATGTCAAGTCTTTCTCTGTTTCTTCAGTTTGGGAGTGTATTCGGCCGCCTGGACAGGTTGTTGATTGGTTTCATCTTGTTTGGTTCACGCACCGTATTCCGAGGCATGCTTTTCATTTGTGGCTGGTTATGAAAAGGAGGCTTCGTACCCAAGATATGCTACGCTCAAATGATCCCACTAGAGACGCCCTTGTGTGCTCTTTGTGCAACACTCAACCGGATTCTCATGATCACCTTTTCTTTGAGTGTTTGTTTTCTTTTCAGGTTTGGGACTCGTTGAAGGTGTTTGCTGGTCTTACGGATATTCCTTACTCCTTAGAGGATGCGGTGCATCACTTGACTCCTATCTCTACATCTCAGTCTGTGAAGAGCATTGTTTCGAAGCTTTTGTTTGCGGCGACTTCTTATTTTATCTGGCAAGAAAGAAACAACAAGATCTTCAAGCAGCAACGTCGGTCTGAAAGTCAATTGATTGATGTGATTAAATCAACGGTGCGTTTGAAGCTTCTTACTTGTAGATTCAAAAGGAAGGCGAATGTTCTTGACTTATTGCGTGTTTGGCGGTTACCTATGTCTCTTATGCATTCTTAATGGCGAGTTCTATGCTTGATGCTGATTTTTTGTTTTGGGAGCGTGAGGCTGGTTATATGTCCTTGGTTGATGCTTTTGGCGGTAGTTGGATTTCGTTGGAGATTCGGGTGAGTGATGTACTCTTTTTCCCTACTCCAAGGTTTTCCCACTGGGTTTTTACTTGGAAAGGGTTTTTAAGGAGGCAGGCTCATCTGGTTCATCAATCTCCTTCGAAGAGATGGGCTGATGTGTGTGGTCTTTCATGTCCCTCATGGTTTGGTCTGCATACCCCATGACCCGGACCGTTAACATGTGGTCCATGAGCTCACTGCAATATATCACTTCTCTCTCTAAAACCAGGGGCTGACCTACCTTATGCGTAGGTGGTGCCCGGGAACCACCTTAGCCAACCAAATCGTATAGAGGTTATGTATGAAGGGGTTTTAGGAATTACCTTAGAAAGGTGCTAGGAACCACCTTAGGATGACATTTTGGAAGAAAGGAACAGACAAAGGAAGATATATCTTCTTGATTTGTTACTTATGTTTCATGATTGGGAAGACAGATGGTTCAAGGATAAAAAAAAACTAAAGAGAAAAGGAAGATTGTGAAAGAGGAGAGAGAACGTACGAACAATGAAGAAGAAAGGGAGTAAAATAAAGTTGCTTTTTAGTTTTCATGACAATACATATTTGACTTTTTCAACTTTTCAATTAAACCAACTTATAAAGATAACTTGCCATCTATACACTCTATATGTTAGTAGTATATTTTTTAGGTAGAAATGCTATGGTGTATATTTATATTTTGGTGTCCTGTAATGTGGTGAGAGCAATATTTTATAATGAAAGTTGAGAATATATGGTTTACGTTTTATAACATTTTTTTTTAATTTCTTTCAATATGTTTTTTTTAGTTGAAATATTTGGTGAATCCCACATCACTAATATGCAAAAGAGATTTGAACAATATTACGTATTATGGATCCGACCCGACCCGAAAAATTGCCCGGTTGTTTGGCTGACTAGTTAAAGTTTCTCCTTGACCAAATCAAGGAACCACCTTGATTTCTCGGCTAGGTCCGCCACTGTCTAAAACTTTTCCACACATAGGGTTTCTGCAGAACTCTGTGGAACTTGTATTCACACTCTATATCTACTTAAACCTATGACCCTCACTCAACCTTAGTGTTGACTTTTTAAGCATGTTATCCTAGGTATATGAGCACTTTAGGAACCCTGGCACGGAGTGACATTGGACATGAGGACGTCCAGTATAGTTATCATTCATCTTTTGCTTTCAAAACGTATCTTAGGGACCTCTCTTTTGGTAAAAGTATATCTTTTATTGTAAAAACTTTGATGAATAAATGAATGATAACTCCTTTTTCAAAAACGTCTCTTTTCGAGTCGTTTTCTATTATCTTGTCTTTGTTTTCATAAAGTAATACCCCAAACACTATATCCGCTGCGATCTGTAAAAATGAGGGTGTTACACTCACCACCACGAGAGGCTCGGTGGTGGGGTGTGGTGACTGCCGAGCAACAAACAACCCAAACGGACCCTCAAATAATCTCCAAGACAACCAAAATATCAAGATACATTCGAGGTAAATATGAAACACAAAAGGAATCCCACATCGAGTCACTGAGTCGACTCGGTGTGTTGACCGAGTCAACGAGTCGCAGCAAGAAAAGATAGACCCACACGGTTGAGGGTTTAAAACATTTATAAAAATGATTTTAGTAAAAGATTTAACAACAAAACGTTTTATAAAAGATTTTCAAAAACTAGGGTTTCGTATAAATAAAAAATAACGAAAAGAGGTGGCGCGTGAGGTGGTTTTTAACGTTGATAATGATGAAGGGAAAGGTGGTGGTGGTCTCGGTGGTGTAACAGCGGCGGTGAGTGGCGCGTGAGGTGGGTTGCGGAGGTGGTCGAAGGCTCAAAAACTCCAGAAAGAAAGACGATAAGCCGATCTATCGATATGATAAAGAAAAGGATTCGCCGGAAAATTTTCCGGTGACGACGGCGCCGGAATCTGCTGGTGATTGCCGGAATTTATGAGTTTTCCTGTGAGGTTAGAGAGAGGAAGAGTTTAGGTGTGTGTGTGTGTGTGTGTTTTTTATATAAAATGAGGAGAAAATAATAAAATAAGTTTTTATATAAAATGAGAAGGGACTAAAATAAAAAAATGGGAAAGTGAGGGTAGGAAACAAAACATAGGGGCGGAGGAGGTATTTCTGCCAACTTGGCAATACTTTTCGTAAAAACGGTTCGGGGCTCAAACGACATAGCAAATGGACTCGAAAAATTACGAAACTTGCGCCACTGTTCGTGAAATCATTTTTCCCATCAAGTCAAGTATAAACTTCAAAGTTTTTCTCAAACTCAATATAATGGAAATAATTTGGCAAATGCAACGATTCGAGTTTTCTAGGTTGTGCTGAGTCAATCAAGGAATAAAGTTCTCGTTTTCAAATATATCTCACATTTCTCAAGCCCAATTAACATGCAACAAAAGTTTAAAATATTTCAGGTACGTAAAATAAAATTATTGGCTAGAAATAGGCTTTAGAAAAGTACCAGGTGTTACAAGCTCGGGTGCTATTGTGTGACCTAACCTTTCCGGTCGATTGATGTGCCCAATCATTTTGATTACATGTGCACTCAATTGTGATACTTCAACCATCTTGCAATTACTTAAGTTGACAATTACAACGAACCTTTTAGTTCGAGCCTGTGTCTGGAAAGTAGTACGCAGTTGTTTGATCAGATCAAACGTCCCTTGTAGTTGACTTGGAGCTTTGGTTCCATAGTAGCTAGCATTAGACATCCAACGTCTAAAAGGTCATTGACATGCCTCTGATAAGCATTCCTGGCCGCTACCAGGGCGATAGCCGTGGGTGCTGCGACGATGGGATTTTTCAGGACATACCACTTTCATTCATGCCGGAGAAAAATCTGAAGACTCCTCTCCTAGTTACGAAAGTTAGGCCCAGTAAGTTTTTCCTTCTCAATTACAGAGCAAAGTGACAAACAGTTATTGTCGTTGTTATTGTTTGCCGTCTACATTTGTAATAAAGATAATTTTAGTGTTTCAATCGTTTATAATAATGGCTACTAAACCCTATTATTTCCCCTATTACACTAAGATCCATATTTATACCATCAAAAGGCACGTCACTAGGGTGTAAAATACCTTGTGCAGTTTTAGGTATGTGTTATAGCACCACCAATTGTCTCCTTGAGATAACTCCTCGAGTTGAGACTCCGACTACAATTGGGTATACTTAGTCTCTTCATGCAGCCTTGGGTTACCCCTTTTTACTAAGCATAGACTTTACTACCACCAATTGCCTTTTAGTTAGGTTAGACTGATTCATAGACTTTACTAGTTTTATTACGCAATCTCACTGTCAGAGACCTGAAGCTTAAGTACACCCTTATTCTTGACTTAAGCAGAGATGCCCCGTTTTATTATGTCTCAAAATAACACCAGTTGATTCTGAGAGCCACTTCGGAATCAACTTGGATCTCTCCTAAGGGTTAGCATGACCAAGGGGAGAAGGTGTCTTCGGACTCTGACTCTTCTCAGCATAGCTCGTCATTTGCTTTGGAGGAAATTTTTATAATTTGGTAATAGTGGGTGATTACTCAAGATATACATGAACAAGATTTTTGAAAAGCAAAAAATGAAGCTTTGAACAATTTGAAATCTTGAGTAAGAAACTTCAAAACCAACAAGGTTGCTCGATCATTTCAATAAGAACAGATCATGGTCGGGAATTTAATAATGAGGCGTAATTTGGAGCTTATTGTGATGCTCACGACATAACTTACAATTTCTTGGCTCCAAGAACTCCTCATTCAAATGGGGTAGTAGAAAGGAAAATTTGAACTTTTCTAGAATTAATCGTACTTTACCAAACGAGCAATCTATCGACAAAAAATATACTGTTTAAGAAAAATGCATTTATTACCGCTTTAAATACTGCAAAACAATAAAAAGACAGTTTACCCTTTGAAATTAATTAAGGATTTCATTAAATTTTGTAAATAATAATTTTAATTAGCAGCAATACAGTAAACTCAAACAATTTCAACATCTATTTTTAGTAGTAGACAATCTTTTTGGGACAACCCAAAAAAGAGATGAACAATAATATTAGAACGGAATGAGTAACTAATAATCAAATAGATTATGAAACAAATATATGGTAGCCGATCATTTAAAAAGTGATAAGTTTTACAAAGTTTAAAAAGCCACTCACCATCCGACACGTGTCCACCATCTTATTTTATTCAAACAAATACGTCCTGGGGTAAAAAGGTAATTTAACCCGTTTTTCCTTTTCACCCTTAAACTTAAAACGCACATAACTCACAAAAGGCAAAGTTTTTGAAAAAACCGATTTCACCATAATTTTTAAAATTTAATCCTCTTTAATTTGGTATAAATTTTGTTAAAAATTTTGAAACTTTTTTTTTACATACGAAATGGGTGTTAATTTTCTTGATTTTTTGGGCATTTTCGACCTTATTTTGTACCATCATAAATGCCGAATCGTGAAAAATTTAAAACATGAAAGTCGTAGATTTTGATTCACTCTTTACCCAGAAAGTTGAATCACTCAAATCCAATATGATATGAGTGAGATATCGTACGTTAAAGATGACGTTTTACTCATATTTATTGCACACAACGTGTTTGATGAAATGTTTAGCTTAGATTTTTTGTCTTAAAATCGAGTTAAATGCACTAAGTTTTGTACAATAATGCACCTTTAGTCATTTTATTAATGTAAGATTCAGAACGTTTTTTTTTAACTGATTAACCTTATTAACTGATTTTAAAAAAAAAACATTTTGTTCATCAGTTACTTTGGTTCATCAATTTCATGTTCATCAATTTTTTCAGATTCATCAATTTCAGGTTCATCAAATTTGATCAAATGTTTAGGTTCATCAATTTTTTCAGGTTCATCAATTTCAAGTTCATCAATTTTTTCAGGTTCATCAATTTCAGGTTTATCAATTTCAAGTTCATCAAATTTGATCAAATGTTTGGGTTCATCAAATTGATCATAGTTCTTTTCAGGTTCATCAAATTTCAGGTTCATCAATTTTTTCAGGTTTATCAATTTGATCAAATGTTTTAGTTCATCAATTCTATTTAACAAAACAAACTTATAGTTTTGGTAAACTGAAAATAACTTGACCAATTAGTGCATTTAAATGTATTTTTATATGAAAAAACTCTGTTAGTCATTTTATCAAACATTTTGTGTGCAGTAAATATGACTAGGACGTCATCTTTAACGCGCGATATCTCACTCATATCATATCAGATTTGAGTGATTCAAATTTCTGGGTAAAGAATGGCCAAGAAGCTACAACTCTCGTGTTTTAAGTTTTGCAAAATTCGGCCTTTAAGCTAGACAAAATTAGAGCCGAAAATGCTAAAATTTTCAAGAAAATCATCGCCCTATGAATATGTCAAAAAAAAAGTTTCGGAAAAATTAAAANTTTCAGGTTCATCAATTTCAAGTTCATCAATTTTTTCAGGTTCATCAATTTCAGGTTTATCAATTTCAAGTTCATCAAATTTGATCAAATGTTTGGGTTCATCAAATTGATCATAGTTCTTTTCAGGTTCATCAAATTTCAGGTTCATCAATTTTTTCAGGTTTATCAATTTGATCAAATGTTTTAGTTCATCAATTCTATTTAACAAAACAAACTTATAGTTTTGGTAAACTGAAAATAACTTGAACAATTAGTGCATTTAAATGTATTTTTATATGAAAAAACTCTGTTAGTCATTTTATCAAACATTTTGTGTGCAGTAAATATGACTAAGACGTCATCTTTAACGCGCGATATCTCACTCATATCATATCAGATTTGAGTGATTCAAATTTTTGGGTAAAGAATGGCCAAGAAGCTACAACTCTCGTGTTTAAAGTTTTGCAAAATTCGGCCTTTAAGCTAGACAAAATTAGAGCCGAAAATGCTAAAATTTTCAAGAAAATCATCGCCCTATGAATATGTCAAAAAAAAAGTTTCGAAAAAATTAAAAAGATTTATACCAAATTAAAGATGATTAAATTTTAAAAATTATGGTGAAATCGGATTTTTTAAAAGTTTGTCGTTTGAAAGTTATTTGCATTTGAAATTTAAGGTAGAATTAAAAAAACGGGTCAAATGACCAAAATGTCCTCTAACCGAAAATATTAAAGAAAAAAGGGAGGGAGTGGGTGGGGGACACATGACACTAGCTTAGTGGCTTTCTAGACTTTTTAAAAAAAAAATCTTTTCACATGATCGCAACTCACAAATATATAACATGAAAATTCAATTTAAGTCTTCTTACCTTATTTCTTACTAAACGATTACCCACGCATAACGACTCGATTTTATATCAGTAAATAGTTATATTTGTCATATGGTGGTATTTCGTGTAACGTTTATGCATAAAATGTAAAATAGTCAAAAATTAATTAAAAAAAATGTTACAACATACGATAATTCAATTAGGATTGGATATTTAGATTGGGAACGGGATAAATCTGTAATGTAAAAGAAAACATGATACAGTAGTTAAAACGCAAAAACGAAACAAAAGAATACCACAATTTACCTTACCTCATCTTGGCTAGAAGCTTTTTCAATAATGACATCAACCTTACTTAGGCCACTCGTTTTCGACAAATTTACACAACCACACAATAAGAAAAATGATATAAGATCGATGTGTTATATAGGAGAGACCGTGAAAACATAAATGGTTAATAAATGTATTACTAATTAAACAAAATTATTGTAAAGCACTAAGTTATAAAATTCAAAAGTTCAGACTTATAACTTGTTTAGTAAAAAGTGATGTAAGTCATTTAAAAAGATGGAACAAGTTAACGCTAAATTTTAAAAAGTAATAAAGATGTGTAAATATATTTAGGAAAATAAAAGGCAAGTAAATATGAATTTTTTTTAGATAATTTATACAAAATAAAGATGTAGTAGCAGTTTTATATTTTTCATTTTGATACTTTTAAATAAAATTATCTTCTTATTTGTCACAAGAAAAACAAATCCATCATCTCATTTGTCATCTTCACTTTATTTTGTATAAAATATGAATTGTATGAGGCTGGCCACTATCACCTTTTAAATAACAGTGAGAAGTAGCAATCAATTTCTTGTATTCCAAAATGGAACCGATCACTCTTTTGATCATTTGATGTGATGACAACTATTTAGTTGGACTCTTCTTATTAATATTCTCCGTAATAATATAATAAAAAAAAAATGATAAATAGTACTTGGGAATTTATAAGCCAGACAACATTTTTTATGTCATAAACATTTCGACATCATATATGCAGTGCAACTCTACTAAAATGATGTTTGTGTGTACTGAGTTTGGTATGTTAGTGGTTTATGGCCCATGGGCTTTATGCATAAACTAATATGTTTCGTTATTAATATGTATCTTACGATAATCATATATCATGTATAGTGGCACTTTGAATAAAAGCTCTTTCACTTAGCACACTTAAGAAACTCAAATGAAGCACACCACATATTCATGAAGTATAACAAACAAGTTGTAGTCATGTTTAATCTATTAAGAATCTTAACAAAGACTTTGTAGACTATATATTTAACATTCCCATCTCTAATATTAGTATTTTCCATATTAAAATTGGATGTGCCCAACTGGAAATAACACAATGTACTTGTCATTTTGAACCCAAATTCTGATGTTTTTCCTCTGCCTTTTTATGCTTCGAGCGATGACTTGGATTCATTAGTATTTGACTTGTTTTGGTTAGGCAGGGTGTGTTTCAGTAACTCCAAATTTAAGATCGATCGAATAGGCTTTCAATATGATCAAGACTATATTTTTCCAATTAGTGCATTTAAATGTATTTTTATATGAAAAAACTCTGTTAGTCATTTTATCAAACATTTTGTGTGCAGTAAATATGACTAGGACGTCATCTTTAACGCGCGATATCTCACTCATATCATATCAGATTTGAGTGATTCAAATTTCTGGGTAAAGAATGGCCAAGAAGCTACAACTCTCGTGTTTTAAGTTTTGCAAAATTCGGCCTTTAAGCTAGACAAAATTAGAGCCGAAAATGCTAAAATTTTCAAGAAAATCATCGCCCTATGAATATGTCAAAAAAAAAGTTTCGGAAAAATTAAAAAGATTTATACCAAATTAAAGATGATTAAATTTTAAAAATTATGGTGAAATCGGTTTTTTTAAAAGTTTGTCGTTTGAAAGTTATTTGCATTTGAAATTTAAGGTGGAATTAAAAACACGGGTCAAATGACCAAAATGTCCTCTAACCGAAAATATTAAAGAAAAAAGGGAGGGAGTGGGTGGGGGACACATGACACTAGCTTAGTGGCTTTCTAGACTTTTTTAAAAAAAATTCTTTTCACATGATCGCAACTCACAAATATATAACATGAAAATCCAATTTAAGTCTTCTTACCTTATTTCTTACTAAACGATTACCCACGCATAACGACTCGATTTTATATCAGTAAATAGTTATATTTGTCATATGCTGGTATTTCGTGTAACGTTTATGCATAAAATGTAAAATAGTCAAAAATTAATTAAAAANTGTTATTTTTAGTCTTTTGTATTTTGTTTAGTTCTCCTTGTAACTTTGTAACCCTTGCTTATTGTATGTATGTATTCCCGTTTCACTTGTGTTCTGATTTGACTCCATTATTAATACTTTAGCCCTTCTCGGGTTGGGGTGTTACATCTGTTATGGAAGGTTGCTTGAAGATATACAAAAATGTTTGATATGCTCTTTCAAGAAACCTCGCCTTATATTAATTCTGTTAATACAAATAATATCAAAAATGTCATTTGCATTATTCGGTCTCTACTAGTTTGATAATCACAAAATAGAAATACACGTTACGTAAAACTACCACTCACAAGATTTTAATCGAGAAAACTCGTTTTCAGCTACAACATCACTTAAGGTATGAATAAACATCTACCAACTTAGTTAAGTGATCAAAGAATTTATTTCTTCCTAAACCTCACATTTTTATGTGAGAAAACATTTTACAAAAGTATTTTTGTAATTTAAAAGAAATGTTTTATTAAAGAAAATGAATTCAAAATTCAAATATTGTAACAGCCACTTTTCCCGCCCAAAGACAGGAATTTTTCACCAGATAAACCTTCACCACGTCAGGACAAAAAGAGGAGCGTCTGTCGGGACGGTCCTTTAAATGAGCTGGCGGTCCATTATCGATAAGGGACCGTCTGATGTTTAAGGGACTGCCCCCGCTCCTCCTGGCGCTTAATTATTCCTCTTCAGAAAACTCAACTCTTATGCACTAAAACTTTCTGTATTCTAAAATCATTCTAAATAATCTTCTTTTATCACATTAACGAGTTCTAAGTTGTTTACTGTTGGACGCTTCTAATGTCTTACATGCCAAAGAGAATCAAGATGGGTCAAAAATAAAGCCTGCAAGATTTGTTTTGGGTGTAACACCTGGTACTTTTCCTAAAACCCATTTCTAGCCAAACTTCTATTTTCGTGCCTGAACCACTTTTAAAACTTTTAATGCATGTTAGATTGGATTTGAGAAGCGTGAGATATATTAGGAACGAGAATTTATTCCTTGATTTACTCAGCACAACCTAGGATACTCGAATTTATTTCATTTGCCAAATTATTTGATTTATTTTGAGTTTGAGAAAAACTCTGAAGTTTATGCTTGATTTTATTGGAAAAATTATTTCGTGAACAATGGCTCAAGTTTCGTAATTTTTCGAGTCCGTTTGCTATGTC
>LBNU01035179.1:78140-89283 GCA_014162995.1 Artemisia annua
TCTCCTGAGTGTGAACAATAGTTGGACCAAGCTTCCATTTTTCAACCAGAATAAATTCTTCTTGAGGTGTGGATTTCTTTGCATCTTTTGCTGCAGAAGCAATGTCTTTTGTACCTGCATCATGGTTAGTATCTACACCTGCAATCACTGGCTCATAATTCATGGTTTTGGTCAGCATATCAATATTAAACAACCACTCAGGTTCTGTCTTTGCAGTATTAGGTTTATTTTCATCAAACTTAATATGCAAATTCTCCTCTACAAATCTAGTTCTCTTGTTGAACACCCTGAAAGCTTTACTATTTATAGAGTACCCAACAAAGTAACCTTCATCAGCCTTCTCATCAAACTTGCCTAACTGGTCTTTGGTATTTAAGATGGTAATAGGACACCCAAATGGTCTAAAGAAAGCTATCATTGGCTTTTTACCATGGAATAGTTCATAAGGGGTCTTATTGTGAGGCTTAACTACCTTACTCCTATTTTGAACAAAGCAGGCAGTGTTCACTGCTTCAGCCCAAAAAGGTATAGGTAACTTAGAATCTGACAACATAGTCCTAGCAGCCTCAATCAATGTCCTATTTCTCCTCTCTGCAACACCATTTTGTTGAGGAGTTCTAGCAACACTGTATTGTCTTAAAATACCCTTACCCACACAGAACTGATTCATTGCATAATTCTTAAATTCAGTTCCATTATCACATCTGATTATCTTAACTTTATGATTAACTAGGTTTTCTATTCTAGTGATGAATTCTTTAAGAATCTCAGTGGTTTCATCCTTAGAAGCTAGAAAGAATACCCATGTAAACCTGCTAAAATCATCTGTGACAACAAGGCAATATTGCTTCCTATTCAGACTATTCACATAAACTGGTCCAAATAAATCCATATGAAGCAAATGTAAAGGCTTTGAAATGGTATTAACAACTTTGGACTTAAAAGATACTCTGTGTTGTTTACCCTTTTGACAGGCAACACAGGTTTCATGATTTTCAAAAACTTTAGAAGGTAATCCTCTCACAAGATTTCCCTTGACCAATTTGTTTATAGTTTTGAAATTCAAATGTCCAAGTCTCCTGTGCCATAGTTTAGATTCATCAAAAGTGGCCTTTGCAAGTAGACAAGTTAAAGCTCTTTTGGGAACTATGTTCTTTATATGATCACTGTATATGTTATCAGATCTAGGAACTTTGAGTAGCACAAATTTGTCATCTGGCAACTTAAAGTCTGGAGAAAGGATAAGACATTCAGTATCAGTAAAAAGAACAAAATTCCTTTTGTCACAAATTTGTGACACACTAAAGAGATTGAACTTTAGTCCATCCACAAGGAGCACCTTCTCAAAATCCAAACTACCTGTTCTGATAGTACCAGTACCTATGATCTTTCCTCCATTGACATCATTTCCAAAGGCAACACTTCCACCATTTTCAATTAGCTCAAAATCCTCAAGTTGGGAAATGTCTCCTGTCATATGTCCAGAGCAACCACTATCAATAATTCCTTTGTCTTTTAGCTCATCCTGTAGATTGCCCTGCACATGAAAAGTAGAGAAATCAGTTTCTCTTTTTGACCCAAGCCATCACTGGCTTGGATCTGCCCTGTGCATCAACATAATTATACTTAGTGAGGTTCATTGATGCACTGCTGGTATTGGGAACTTTAGATAAAGCATTTGATTTTGGTTTCCAAGTCCAGCAAGCTGAGGCCTTAACAGCATAAAAGTGGTTTCCAACAACTGTATCTGTTATAGATTTTGAAATAGCAGTAGAGCTCTTTGCCTTGGCAGCAGAGTCAGCTTTTGTAACAGCAGCAGAGTCTTTTGCCTTAGCAGCAGATTTTACTGCTCTTTGAGAATTAGGACCAGTTGTTTTATTATGAAAAGGCCTGTTTGGTTGAGCAGTTATAATTGATCTAGTAACACCAGATCTCAATAACACTGCTCTTGGAACCATTTGTCTTTTGGAAGGAGAGTGAGTCCTTTTTGAAAAGTTTTGATGATTCACTCTTGTATATTGGTTCCAAACAGGTTTTTGGTAGACATTACAGTCTGCAATTAAATGCTCAAAGCTACCACAACTATAACATGCCTTCTTTTGTAATTGAAAGTCATTACCTAATTTATGTGAAACTAGGTTATTGAAATTCCTTTGATTACCCCTAGGCCTGTTAGTAAACCTCTCCATGTGATGTCTAGGTACTTCATTATATTCAACCACTTTTCTAGACATATTATGACCTAGCACAGGTTTCAGAAACCTATCCTGTTTAACTCTAGCCATATTAACTTTAGGAATTTCTTCCTTTTTAACATTTTGTATTGGCTCAGTCTGTTCATCCTCACTATCTGAAACCCAATCTTCAATGATGGGTGCATCAGACCACTTATTTTCAACCCTAGTTGTTTGAATAGACACATTACTGATTTCTTCACTAGGTTTGATCTCTTCTGGTTTACTCATGAAGGATAGCTCCTTTCCTGGTGGTGCAAAAGCACTTTTCATTGGAGGAGCTACTTCAGTATACCCTATGCCACTACCTCTTCTCATTAATTGACACTGAATAGTATTATCTATAGCAGTTGAAGCAAACTTATGTTTTTCCACCCTTACAATATGTTTTTCTTTATCTGCAAGAGCCTCATCTCTAGCCTGTTCTGCTTCTGTTAATTTTCTTTTAAGTGTTTCTATCTCAGTGTTTTTAACAAAAAGCTCACCATCCTGTACATTGATTCTATCTACATATTCAAGCTCCATCTCTTTAAGATAATCTAATCTTCTTTCCACATTTTCAATTCCTACTTTATAACTTAAGTTATCAAGTTTTAGAGACTCTACCTCTTGCCTAAGACTTTCATTCCTAGATTTAAGTTCATCTATGGTGTCAGAACAAGATTTAAAAGAACAAGTAGAATCATTTGACTCATTGGATACCTCAGAGTCAGAACCAGATGATGAAGAAGCATAGGCCATAAGAGCAAAGTTTTTCTTTGGAGTCTTTACTTCAGCAATGAACCCTTGATGTGGTTCTTCTCCAGCCATGTCACTCCAGTCATAGTCACCTAACCCATCACAAGACACCAAAGCAGTAGATGGCTTTGACTCAGCATCATTCTTCTTTGGAAGTTCTACAATCTTCTTTGGAGCTCTACATTCTCTGGCAAAGTGACCCTTCCTATTGCAGTTGTAGCACTCCATCTGAGATTTGTCAAATCCCAAGTTACCCTGAGGCTTATACTTAAGCTGCTTCCCAGTTCTCTTCAAGAACCTTCTTGCCCTTAGGGTTAACATAGCCATCTGCCACTTTAAATCAATCTCTTCAAGTGCATCAGGATCTATATGATCAGCATCTTGATTCATCACTTGAGTACCTGTAGTAAGATCAGCCAAGAAAGCACAAATAGCAGCATCACTCATATTATCACTGTTGTTAGAACCAGCAGCAGAGTTGCTAGTGCTAGCAGCAGATACACCATAAGCAGCAGAGTGATTAGCAGCAGAGTGAGCATCTGAAGTGTTAGATGTATTGGATGACACAAAAGCTATATTTTGAGCTCCAGAAGATGAAGTAGATGAACTAGATGAGAGATTCATCTCAGTTTCATATACTTTCAAGTTGTTGTACAGACTATCCAGGCTCATAGTTTCAAAGTCTGCTTTGTTTCTCCACACAACTGTATGCATGCTCCATTCTGGTGCAAGACTTCTGAGAAACTTGAGATTGATGTCTTCTTCAGGAACTAGGTAACCCACAAGCTTCAAGTGACTTATAAGTTTTTGAAGCCTGTTATAAGTGCCATCAAGATTTTCACCACTTAGAGCAGTGAAGTTTTCAAATTGATGCTTCAGAACATTCTTCCTTGACTTTTTAGTAGCTTCAGTACCACCAAACCTTGACTCAACAGCAGTCATAAGAGCCTTAGCAGATTCATAGTGTTCAAAGTCGGCCTGAAACTCATTAGGTATTCCCATTAAAAGAATACTGAGAGTCTTGATCTCCAGCTTTCTGAGATCTTCATCTTCTTTGGCTTTGATAGCTAGCTCTTTCCCATCGACGACCCTAGGAAACTTGTCACCATCCAGAACCACATTCCACATCTTGTAGTCAATCATGCGCATATACTGCCTGATGCGCATCTTCCAAAGCTCATACTCTCCTTGCTTGAGCATTGGGATCTTGGATGCAGTAATCATATGTGTGTCATCACCCATGGCTTCTTTTGTTGTTATGAACAGACTTTAGTAGTACTTGAGTTCTTCTCGATCACAGCTTCTAGATCACAAGCTCTGATACCACTTGTTGATCCCAGTTGAGCAAACGATCTAGTATAGAAGCTGACTTGAATAGAAACTTATATAATACGCGGAATATATTATATAACTTAAGATGAACACAAGAACAATGAATATCACACTAAACACTTCAATATATTAATTATACGAGCACTCTTACAATGCTAGGGTTTAACAACCTTGAAGTGAATTCGACTTTTCTAATACACGTACATTCTCTAACCCTAGGGATCTCCTTTTATAGACAAGGAACCCTACACGGTTTACAATGACTTCTTACACAAACAAAAGATATTCTAAACCTATAGAATATTTAATACAATCATTACTATAAATACACGACTCATTACTAATATAAACTCTGAGCAGCAGAGTCTTGCAATTTCCAGCAGCAGAGTCATCTTTAGCAGCAGAGTGATCTTCAGCAGCAGATTGACTTTATTCAGAAGCAGAGTTCCTAAAACCCAACAACATAGCTTAGGAAGATGGTCCATGAGCCATGAAAACGCGAACCATACTTCACAAACATTATCCAAAGCCAAATCGCATACATGTTGGTATGTAAGATCCTCAATGTTAGAAATAAACCAAGAGTCGCTATCCGGAGATAAATCGTAACCTGCAAGTCACCAAAGTTACCAATTGAAAACAAAAATCTAAAACTCAGAAATATCGATGTGCTAAATTTATGGTAATTACAATGGGTCAAACCGGATAATTTTTTGTATTATTTGTGGAGTTGGGTTGTACCAGAACACAGAACTTTGAGAACACTGATGTCAACTTTTCCATTATATCACTAATCAGTATGCATTGATATTCTATAAATATGGCCAAAACCCGTGAGAATCACAAGCAAATCACCCAACCTTTGCATTGCTATGTTAAATTTGTTATGAAGAATGACGCCGTAGATGTGATATGAAACAAAACGAAGGGCATGCACTGTGTGTGGGCCTCAAAAACGCATTGTCAAATGTGAACAATTCATTTGACATCACGAAATCGGTAGGCACTGTCTGCAGAAATAATGTTTTCAGATAATGCTGGCAACACGTAGTACGACCTCTCCTGGAACAAAAATAGTTGCTTCCATTAAAAACTTCATTCTAACTTGTGCCCTTGACTGTCCTTCGAAATCTGTATGACAGTCGACTGCTCCCTGAGATGACTCTCTGAAGTCATCTAAACAACAGCTTTTAGCTTGCTTCTTGATTGTGGCAATCGGTCTGCAAGAAAGGCCTACTTATCAACCGGTTCATTGACAAAAACGCCGTAGGAATGGAGACCTTTCGGAGGAGTAGCTAATCCAACTTCTTGAGAAATAGCTTTCTGTTTAGTTTCGTTAAGAGATAAATGGTCAAAGCACGATACTAATTAAGCAATACTTATCTTTCAGAAGTATATTAGGTCCAATCAAATATGGCTCTCTATAGTTGAACCTAAACCAAAGTTTTGGTTACTGATGCAACTTTATTACTGATATTACTCGAATGCAACTTTATTTCTGTGATCTTGCCCACAAAACATACCAACGACAAAAAAGTTGCTTAGGTAATTGGTACCTGTTCAACACAATTTGTTACAGGAATCGCTCGGTATTTACCCTTGGCCTCTCACAATTTACCCATTACTAAATTACGATATTTATCCCAAGTCTAGCAGTTTTATAACTCTTAAACGTTACTTTTTCAAACTTTAAGTAGCATAAAAAAAACATGATCAGTAGCATTAACTAAATTTTACCTCTTCATTTTGATCAGCACGATAATAGATTATTTAGTAAAAGATATGCAGCTGAGAAAATGACAATTGTTAATATCATTGTTCTAAATGTAAATATCGCTTGTTCTTAAGTTGTTCCATTAAGTTGCAATATAAATTTTCAAGTGGTTAGGGAAACAACCGACAGTCATGATCATTACCTTGATGGATGCACATTGCTTGTTCGTGGGATTGAACAGGTGTAAGAGCTCTTTTGCTTTCTCTTCTGCCGCGTTTATGACCAAAGTTTCATCAATGGCCCTCGACATCATTTCAATCTGTCCACATATAAAACACAGCTGCAAAATCATCCGGTGTAACACCATCTTTTTAAATCTACAACATGGAACTATAATGGATAAAAACAAACGGATGAGGGTAAAAGAGGTAATGAATTCAACGTCATATCCAGCTAAGATGACTACTTCTGGGACTCTCTGATAAATCATCATATCCAGCTGAGATGACTACTTCTATAACTCTCTAATAAATACATTTTCCCACCCATTTTGCTTTTGATCTAGCGGTCACGGCCAGGATTGAAAGTTAGAACGATCCAAAGGTTGAGAATGTTTTTGTCAAGATAAATGTCAGACGTGCAATGCTATAAGTCTTATAAAGATAAAAGAACAGAATGAAGATANAGGGAAGGATAAGCAAAGAACCGGGGATAAAAAAGAACAGAATGAACGTTTATGGCTTAAGCCAAGCACTAATTATGCAGCAGCTTCGTAGACTCGTGAAGCTCTGCAAGTTCAAAAGTACAATGGACACGAACTATTATGGAAGATACATTAAGTCTTATGTGCAAGTAAAGATCAAAACAAAAAGAAGAGTAACAACCACTTTGACCTTGCTATCTCCGCTGCAGATACACGTATCAACAAATAGATATCGTGTCATATTGGTAGACGTTACAAAGCATTTATGGAATTTAAAAAACCAACCTTTAGTCCTAGCATTTGTCTTCTGAGTTATTACTATTAGTTGGCCAATCAACTGAAAAATACTTGACTGGCACACGCTTTCCTTCGGAGTAAAAAAGAAGAATGTTTTTCACAAAAGGGGTCGCATCCTGTAAACGTGAAATTTATAAATCCATTAGTTCATGCCTACGTAAGTCAGGCGCAACCGACGTAACATATCTAAAGACATTACACAAAAGTGATTTGAAGCACAATCTCTCATTATAAAAGTGGACCTGTGAACATTTACAATAAACAGGTTATAGCTTATTTACTATAAGCTCATAAACTATCTTTGAGTGTTTAGCCGTTTGGATTAACTTATATTCTATAACCTCATGAGCTATATTCAAAGTGTTTTGATTAGCCTATGCACTACGGGCTTATAGTAATTTAAAGTACCAGCCTACAAATAAACCTAAGCGCCATCAGAAAGCTAGTAGAAGTGAGCTTACAATAAACGGCTTAAATAAGCCAAAAGAAGCTAATAGGCTTACATACCGAAACAATAAAATTACCCTTGTCACCCTCAAATCTCATTTTGAACCTCATACCAACAGAAACCTTATGATTTCGAGCTTCAAGGCTGACAATAAACCCTGATAAAGCTTCATATCAATCACATTTGTGTAGTGTTAACGAAAATAAAATTCCACGATAACGAAATATGAAAATGCAAAAAGAAAACACAAACCTATCAAATAACCAACAATGATAATGTTCAAATATCAACCTAGACTTTGTATAATTTGTTAAATTCTCCACTCCTGCTATAACATCAGCAAAATCAGACATATACGCAACATAAATGAGCCCAGCATTTAAATTCTAATGTAAAGGAAACATGTCACGCACCATGATTGCTTATTTTCATATGTACAATATGAAATACTGTAATGTAAGTTTGTGTTGCTGATTTTATAGGGAGTTGCTATTCCCAAAAAGATCATTAATTTGGATGCCCCGGGGCTCACAGGCTGCCTCAGCTCATTAGTGACAATTTCTATCCGTGTTTCTATCTTTATTATTTTACGGCAATGTGTTCGTCTTTCCCCTTGATTTTTCTTTTTAACAATTGTAGAATCTGTTTTTAGCCAATCATTGTTAAGCAATTTATATTTAAAGGACATGAACTTAGTAGATAGGTAATAAGGTATACCAATGTAAGGATCATCCTTGTCTGATGAAGTTTCTGGTTAGTTCATAAAATCGTAACTTACTTGACCATTGTGTACAGTTACGTAAACCATCAATGTACCTATTAATCAGAAAATGTGTCCAGCAGCAACAACAATAAACCAACTGAAATTAATAAATATTACACAACACAAAATTACGGAAAATAGTGCAACAAAAGAAAACTTACCAACAGAGACTTGTTTATACTCAGTCGTTGTGCACTGCTGCAGCTGGTGTGAGGTGTACTATTGCACACTCAATAATAACCACCCATCCATAACAGAGACTTGTTTGTACCCAGTCGTTGCAACCCCTATTGCTTACCAGCATAATACTTAAGAAAGACGGATAAAAAGTGGTATTTCTTCTGCTGCCGCGTGTTCATACAGCCTCCCATTGTCCCAAACTTTCTTTTCAAGTACATCAGTAGCTGCAAGCAGAAAAAGTAACAGACATGATGTCAGATAAAAATTATGGAACCCAATTAGAGATTGTGGTGTGTCAGATAAAATATAATTCGACATACAAAATCATTAGTTAACCGAAACTAAAGAGATGGGTAGCATTTCTAATGACTTATCTGGTACACCAACAATGATTAGCTTTCCCTGGGGTTTGAGTAGACGAACCAACTGTTCAACCGCATGATTTGCTACAATGTGTCTATTATGCCATCCAGAGTTCTCATAGCATCCTAATAAGTAATAACATAATCGCATTTCAAAGCTCATCTCACATAAAAACCACCAACACGTATGAAATTTAAAATAATCACCAACTTACCATCATCTGTTCTGAGTCGTTGTTCTTCATGAAGTGGTCAGCTTTAAGTCCTTCGATAGATTTTCTTACCTGGCTTGTCTAGTCCAAAGTATTTAAGAAGACTATAACTTGTGATTTCCGCAGATAGCAAAGGTGCACTACTCGCCTGCTTCAGCATTCAAGATTAAATGACTTATTTTCGGAAGATCTTTAGCCTGCAATCAGTTGCTTATGCTTCTCAATACCAAAAAGAATTCAAATGCAGCAAGGCTTATATGATGAAAAATAAAAGATAATCACTCCTTTATATGATACACTAACAAAAATTCTACATGGAGAACTCTTCCAGACATAAGTGACTAAAGATTGCAGGAGCCTCAATCACTATAATTAAGAAATAGTATATTGATAGGAAAAGAGAGAGCTCACCGAAGCTTCATGTGCAATCCTTTTAGCAATATCAGATGTTTGTGAATATCGAATAACATGACTCCTTTTAAAAGCCAAAAAGATAGTTGCAAGTCCATCAACAATCCGATCACAATAGTTTTGTAAATTTGGAGGATCGATAACAGCAGGAAGCATATACATATGATTTGATGGTGTGTTTAAGGTGAAATTATCCTGCAGAATAAAAATTATAAATAGTGAATTCATGAAGCGTATTGAGAACTTCAAGATCCATATTATGTTACGAAGACTGAATTAAGTGTATTAAGAATAAACTGACCTGGACTTGTTGAACAACTTCATGCTCATCTGAATTAGCTAATATATGATTATAAGAAGTTGAGTACTATTCAGTATATTCAAGAAAACTGCAATAAAATATGCAATAAGGATTTAAATCATCAAATCATCCAGAATATCTATCATTCACAATCTCCAAATTCACGTTGCAATGATACAAAAGGTAGTCTGAATAGCTTCACTTAAGAAAACCATAATGACATTTCTTAGGAACCTTAATTAGTCATCTTCACAACATGTATCCTTTTGGTGATAGTTAATTCGATTTTCGGCTGCCATACTGCTGGAATGAACGTGTAATAGATGCCTCTATAATTCACAGAAAACATGGTTTACTCTATAATTCACAGAAAACATGGTTTATATGAATGAAATATCATAAAGACAACAAAATGAGATTAAGAGGGTGTTTCAGAATTGCAATAGCATATTTTAAGGGGTTATTGGCCTATCGTGACTGTCACGTTTGATTGGAACATAGTTGGTTTCATACAGTGAAAGAGGAAAAAAAATGAAAGAAAGGTGCCATTAAGTTGAAAGTTGTTATTCATACAGTGAAGAGAAAATTTTGATAATGTAGGAATCACCAGAAGAGTATGTTGCCTAGATAAAACCATTAAATCTGTATTTGCATGGAATTGAAATACTTCTAAGAGTATCCACTTCAATACCTGAGATACCACCAAATGCACAGGTTGGATGTCTGTTACAATTGCACCATGTGCTCCATGCTGAAGCAATACAAGTTGATCAGCTTTAAAAACAATATAAATCAAAAACTCAAATGTACAATAATACTTTGATGACGTAAAAAGAAAACCATACTTACAATTCCAAGACCAAGCTCCATTTTTCCTGGACCTAAAAAATCAGACATAATATCGAAAACAAAGATTTAGAAGCATTTACCTTGTTGCGAAGCAACTAACAATGAAAACCATTACTAACCTAGATTTTATAACTCGCCTTTTTTTTCTTCACCTAACCGATCATGAATAAGGAGGGTTTAGATTTGTGTGTTGTGTTTTAGGGTTGCAGAATGGATAGGGTACGTAGAATGATATGGAATGAGTTGGGCCGGGTTCTAAATAATAAGTTTTATAACTGCCATTTTTTTTGACTTTATAGATTTGGTTTTGCATAATCTAATCAAAAAATAGTATTGCTCTATTGGTTAGCATGTTGCCTAATTTACAAAATGTCCCAAGTTCGAAACTATGTAGCTTCTTTTTAAAAAAAATTAATCCGGATTTTAATACATTAATTAGTTGCTTACGTGGACAGAAAATTGGCTGACATTGACACCAAAAATGTAAATAGTGATGACATGGCTGTCGAAAATTTGATGACAAGGCATTGACCATGATTATTTGGCATTAAATGGTCAAACGCCTCCTGTTATATATATATATAATATATATATATATA
>LBNU01035179.1:89351-105033 GCA_014162995.1 Artemisia annua
ATATATATATATATATATATATATATAATTGTGAATTTTGTAACTTATATACGCCAGTAGTTCTCTATGTAAAGATTAATATTTTTTTTTTCTTAATCTTTAAACACATGCACAAACAACCAAAAATATGGCTTACATAGAGTGCTTAGTGTGGGGCGTGATTCGTCCGCCAAAGCAACTAACAACGGACGAACAACATGTTATACTACACCACTCTTCGTGCAATTCGTCTACCATTGGTAAATTAGCGGATGCAATTGCTAGTGGCCCCCCCCCCCCCCCTCCCCTCCCTTTTTTTTTTGAGTGAGTGGGTATTTTTGTCGGACGTAATAAGTATTATTAGTTTTTTTATTGGGGAGGATATTTTAGTTATTGGTATGTTATTGAGAGCATGATGATATGACGCTGATATAACAAGCGAATAACGTGTTATTAATTTCTCTCACACCCCGCTCTCTTGTAACATCGAGTAAAAAGAAATAAAACACATTAGAAGCTCCGTTTTTTAAAGTCAACATAGAAAAGAAAGTTGGGTCTAAAATGGAGTGAGATATCAAAAAAGAGATAATATGTGGTGATCCGTCCCTTGGGTTATTCAAAGTGTTAATCAAGTTGCATTTGCGACCAAACTCGAACCCTTAACTTTTACCTGTAGAATCTCCATGCATTTTGGGCTCCATTGGTTACTACTCTTTGTTTGAAAAATGCCTTTTCACTTGAATACAGGTAATATATGTTATTAGCACCTCAACCGCAAAACTCTTCTTTTTCTTCTCAAACGAAGACAAATTAAAGTAAACTACAATTGCATTTGATGAATACACAGTTGTTTATAAGTTAATAACATTCTTAATAACATATGACTTTTAGCTAAAGGGTATCCTCGAAGGTGTTCTGCACTCAAACGGTTGAGAGTTGAAGTCTAACGTGAGATATATATGGGTGATATATTTAGGAAGTGAGTTAGTCACTTAAAGAATTGTGGATCTTAAACAATTTGCATTACGAATTATCACTAACAGCAGGGTACCCGCGCGTTGCAATATTATTTGATAACTTATTTTTCGTGATAATAATTTTACGCATAGGAATAATTTTAAGGAATAACTTTATCGTATATTATATCATATAAATATGATAGAGTACTCGTGAACCGCGATGCAATAGTTATACGAAAACGGTAGTTAGTACCGTAATATTCTTGTGTGGTTGTGCTCTTGTGGATGAAGTCATGGACATGCATGATGAGCAAATCGAGGTTAAAGAATAAAAGGAAGGAATTGATTGGCTATTCGAGCCTCAAGTACCTTATCATTACTAACTTCCAAAACACACGCTTTTATATGTTTCTCAATTTTCAGACTTCATGTTTTCATCGGCCGCCCAGGACCTCATTTGTGTTTCTCCTGATTTACTTGTTTTATAAAGATACGTTTATCTTTCTGTTGATTTACACAGTATATATATAGTTTGATTTTTAGCGAAAGATTGATTGGTTTTTAGTATGACCCTTTTGACCAGTTCTGTTGGATCAAAGATTAAAACATGATCTACAAATTAACCTAGGATAATTCATTTATAATTTGTATTAATCAGGCATGAAATGTTTTAAAAGGAAATAGTACTTAAATCATGTTTCTGAAACAACGTGGTAAATTTTGAAATCCTTCGCTATATGATACAACAAGTTATACGTATAAGTTGCCAACTACTTATACGTATAACTTGTTGTATAAAAGGAAATAGTATAAAAGGAAATAGTATAATTGATCCAAAAAAAAAGGAAATACTCCCTCCGTCCCAATTTAGATGTCATGGGCCCACAAAACACACATATTAAGAAATCTTTGTTTGTATGTTGTAAAATGACAATAATATCCTCAAGTTATTATTTCAAATCTTTGATTGTGTTTTGTCTTTTATGGGCAAAACTAGAAATTGCTTAAAAATGACAACTAATTTGGGACAACAAAAAGTGAAAAAATGGACAACTAAAATGGGACGGAGGGAGTAGTACTTAAACCATGTGTTTTCTTATTTGTTGTCCTCATTTACAAGTTGTTCATTTTTTTTTTCTTTTTTTTTTTTTAATTTTTATTTATTTATTTACTTTTTTTTAAGCACACGAACATGCAATGATGGGTGTGCCATAGACATTGATGAGGTGTAAAATCATGCGTTTTTAAAGGGTCATTTAACCTCTAAACTCGTACATATTTGATCATTTATTGCCCTGAATCATTCTATTTGATTTTTAGGTACTTGGGAAGCAAATACTCGAAATTGACGTGTTTTTGTGTCACACCCCCAAAATGGGTCACAACAGAATGTTATTCCGAGAGCATGACGTTCATGGATACAAAGTACAAGGTAATAAAGAATGACCTCTATATGAGTCATTTAAAACAAGCGTTTGATCTAACAAAAGAATTTACAAAAGGATTACGTTTAAAACATTAAGATTTTAATACATAACCAAACGCTATTAGTAATGCACAGAAATCTTCATCATGATGGTGCTCCAAAATGTGGCTCTAGTGTATACTCCATATGTAAAATGAGCGATAACATCTAGTGACCTGATAAATACACGCTAAAAAGGTCAACGCAATGTTGGTGAGTTCATAGGTTTAAGTAATAATAAGTCATGTATTGAACACAAGATTTGAAGGTATGAACATTATAACAAATACGATGTCATAGAAAAGTAAATACAATTGTCCTAAGCTCATGACCCCGAAGCTCAACGTAATAGTATGCAATCAAGCATAAGTAATAATAATGCCCCGGGTAAGTGTTTGCCAGGCACTCAGAAATAGTCCAAATGATATGCGTTCGTTTTCCAAATTGGAGCGACCAATCCTGACGGGGGTGTTAACCCAATAGATCTATTCACAACATTCGCGCTTACAAGTAATTAATGGTTCATGATTTATGGGGACTTTAGTGGCATAACGATAACTTAGGCAATGTAACAGTTTTGGTACTCGTGTCCGTAATAAAAGTAGCAATGTATTCTTACCGCGCGGGTTTAGAAATAATGTATAAACAATGTAAAACCGGGGCTATGAAACTCACCGTAAGTGATCAATGTAGTTAATGGATATCGAGAAATCAAATGAGTTTTCAGGTGTGAAAAACTCTACGGCAACTTAAAAATATATAAGTCGTCTTAGGCAATTGTAATGTGTAATGTATGCATTTCACAAAATAGTATGTCACCCATACATGTTTGCAAAATGGTTTAGTAGAGAAATTATAGTTTCGCCGAAGTACATTGTTGATAGATACGTAATATATTTCATAATATTATTCCAAGTATTGCCAGTAATTAGCTTATATTACTTCGTTAATAATTACTTTAGAAAACATCCAACTCGTTAATAAAGTATGCACTAAACGCTACAACTTTTATTTAATCCGTTTTGGCTTGTTTCGACTCTAAAACACTCAAAAACGTCCGCAAACAATTTCTGACAGCTTTTGACGAAAGCTGTCAACAGTGAAAAATATATATTTTTAGCATAAATTATATTGACCGTAGTTTCTTCGTTATTAGGCGTTAGGATGTGTGCGCGTACTACTTTTAAAGGTAAGAACATATTCTACGAAAAGTCTTCTATAAATTTTCCCCATCTCGGACTAGGAACAGGGCAAAATGTATTCGGAAAATTCTGACAGCATGTATTACTTTTACCAAATAGGTTCCAAAAGCATCTTGAAGTACTTCCCAAAATCTTGATGTAAATTGCCTATCTCGATCTAATATAATCGAGACTGGTACACCATGCCTCGAGACTACTTCTTTGATGTAGATCCTGGTTAACTTATCCATCTTGTCAGTTTCCTTAATGGGTAGTGTAGAAACTAGAGGGGGGGAATAGTTTCACTGTTTTTATTTACGTTTTAGAAAATTTACTTTACAAGTTATGTTTATGAAAATGATTCGATTCGATCTTTATGTGAAATCAACTCAACAACAAATAGAAGCAATAATAAGTAAGTAAGTAAAGATAAGGAAAGAAACGATCAAACTGGGACACGGAGATTTATAGTGGTTCGGCCACGAAGCTCTCTCTTCGCCCCTACTCCACTCCTCGAGTCTCACACTCGAGAGTTTCACAAACACTATATCAACACGCTCCCTTATGGCGGAACAAAACTTACCCAAGCTTACACCAAGTTTAACGACACTAAGCGGAATGTCGAGTTCTAATCCTAGCTAGATCCAATCTACCAAAGCCCACGTGGCTTCACACCTCGTACCAACACGATGGCACGATACAACACAACACACAATACAAGACTTGCACTCAAGTCCAATTACATACAAGAATCAATGAATAAGAATGGTGATTTAGAAGAGATTCGCAACAATGGTATGAGATGAGAAAGACTCTTCTTCAACACTTCGTTTCTTAACTACAACAAGTGTTCTTCTCTTGCACTTTTAGAGGAATGATGAGTGTGATCACTTGTAAACAACTTAGAACCCGATAATGTGATCAAAGAAGATAACTTGGAATGGATTTGGGAATAAAAAGTTTTAGTGCATAAGAGGTGAGTTTTCTGAAAGAGAACAGTTCTGTATTTATAGACGCCAGGAAAGAGACGGACGGTCCCTTAAATACCAGACGGTCCTTTATCGCTAAGGGACCGCCGACCACTTTAAGGGACCGTCCTGACAGACGCTCCCATTTTTGTCCTGACATTGTGAAAATTTATCTGGTGAAAAATTCTTGTCGGTTTTGAGTGGGAAATATGGCTGTTATGTATTTGAAATTTGAAAACATTTTTTTAATAAAACATTTCTTTAAATTATACAAAAACACTTTTGTAAAAATGTTTTGTGACATGAAAATGTAATGTTTTGATGAAAAATAAATCCTTTGATCACATACACAAGTTGGTAGATGTTTATACATACCTTAAGTGATGTTGAAGACGAAAACGAGTTTCCTCGATCAAAAACTTATTAGTCATAGTTTTACGTAACGTGAATTTATATTTTGTGATTATCAAAACTAGTAGAGACCGAATAATGCAAATGATGTTTTTGACATTATTTGTATTAACAATCTCCCCCTTTTTAATGATTACAAAATATAAACTCATTTTAGACAAAACTAGGCATTAATGAGTTTTAAAACGAGTTTCTTTTCTTCTCCCCCTTTTTGTAGAATCAAAAAGGCTTCATCGAGAGTAGAGGAGAAAGAAGTCGACGGCATCATGATGACTCCCCCTAGCTTAGTGCTCCCCTTAGATGAGGACACCCGTGAATCGATCGATGGAATTTTGCTGCAATAAGTTAGAAGAAACGTGCAAGCAAATATAGAAATCCTGCATATAAGAGAAGAAGATACAGGAATACATATACTGAGGTCGGTCCCTTAAATAGGTGGACGGTCCTTTATTTATTTGAGACCGCCACTATGATAGGGGACCGCCGGCAGAAAGAGTCCTGGAACAAGTAATCAATAATTCATGCATAAACTAGTTCATTCATTAAGAAATAACAATGTCATTCATATGACTATTACAACAAGAGTCTACATTCATAATCCTAGTCTAATCCTCTATGATAGCCCATTTTATGTCCGGTTTTATATGTGAGCATGCATGCTTCTCTAAGACTTGCGAGAATATGGTAGAGATGAGTTTTTGGGCAAAGATGGTAGAAACCCGGGTGACAAGAGAATGGAAATGATGCACTCATGATCATTCTTCATCTTTTGAAAGTGGTTGTGATTGTAAATGCAACAAGCACAATAGCCCCCATGGGCATCGACATGGGCAAGAGTGGGATGAGACATTGTTGGAGGGTGAAGTTTTTGGGATAGGATGATGTTGAGGAGACTCAGGTCAACAAAATTAGAGAATTCTTGAGCCTTGATGAAGTGTAGGGAGTTGATATTTGGCATTTAAGGTGGACATGAAGGTGGTAATGAATGATCTTGAGGACTCGGGTTTGGATACTCTATGTGAGTGGATGGAGGCCAATTTTTTGGTGGAGAGGCAAAAAAGGAGAATGATGAAGATGAGGCCTCATGGTGTGATGTGGGATTGGAATTAGCATGGTGATTGTTTGAGTTGTTTGAGTTGTTCATGAAATTGCCAAGGCTTTGTTTCTTCCTTCATATGGGTTTGACCGACATTCTAGGTTTTCTAGGAAATGACATTTTGTTGGATGACATGGAGAATAAGGAAGGTTATGCCATGACAATAGATGGAGGAGGTGAAGGTTTAAGTAGAGGAAGAAGAGAGCAAGAATAGCAAAGCATGCATGCTTAGTTTTACTAATTCAAATAATGTTTAAGCAAATAAAGAAGGTGTATAAGACCTAGAGATAGGCTGGTCAAGCATGCAGGAACAGGAGAGTAAGAAAAGGAGTCACGACACAATATTAAAGGGACGGTCCCGTAATTTGGTGGACAATCCTTTATTGTTTGGGGGACCGTCGGTCGCTAAAGGACCGCCACCAGTAGGTAAGCCAGTTTTCAGAAAATGTTTCTAGTGTGTGCCTACATGAAACATATGTGGAGATGCGATTATCTCGACTCTAAAGAAAGAAAAACCTAAGAGATAATCCAAAGTCTCCTAAGTTCAATCTTGCTCATCTTTCCATATCGGATAACATATTTGTTACATGATCCGATAAAGGATTTGAGCGCATTGTGCATGCATGGAAAAACGTTTTTGAATTGTATTAACAATGCAAGAAAATATAATTTTCCTATTCGTGAGAAGATTTTAAACATATGAATTGGGGTTTTTATGTATAAAATTAAGTTTGGTTATTATCATGCAATAATGGTTGTTAAGAAAAAGAAAGAGTTGTTTCCCCAATTTTAATTTTTGTGCGCAAAAGAATCCTAGACTCAGATTAGAAGAAATGAACTTATTATGACATTTAAGAAGATATGTGTTCCATCATTCCTAATCCTAAATGAAGATAAAAGAATGGTTCACGCTTAAGGGGTTTAGTGAGAATGTCAGCTATGTTTTCCTCCGTTGGAACCTTCTCAATTGATATGTTACCCTTTTGTACTTTATCCCTAAGAAAGTGGTGACAAATTTCTATGTGTTTGGTACGAGAGTGTTACACGGGGTTTTTACTTAAATCAATTGCTCCTTTATCATCACACATGATTGGAATATCATCAAGTGTAATGCCATAGTCTACAAGAGCTTGTTTCATCCATAGTGGTTGTTGACATGCCTTTCCGGCGCTTACATATTCGGCTTTGGTTGTGGAGATAGCTAGTGCCGTTTCTTTCTTGGAGAACCACGAAGTTAAGCAACAACCCATGAAGGTACAAATGCCACTAGTGCTTTTTCGATCCACATAATATCCCGTATGATGAGAGTCGGCATAAACTATAGTTTCTATGCCGATCCCCTTAGGATACCATAATCCTAAGTGCATAGTGCCTTTAATGTATCGGAAGATACGCTTAACCGCTTCTAAATGAGAATTTTTGGGATCTTCTTGGAAGCGAGCACAAAGGCAGACAATAAACATGATATCGGGCCTACTTGCCGTTAGATACAATAAACTTCCTATCATACCTCTATACTTAGTACTATCTACGGCCCTCTTCATCCTTGGTGAGCTTTGTGTCCGTAGCCATTGGGGTTTTCATAGGCTTAGCATCTTCTAATCCAAATTTCTTAAGCATTTCCTTAATATACTTAGATTGATTAAAGAATATTTCATCATCTAATTGTTTTATTTGGAGTCCAAGGAAGAAGTTAAGCTCGCCCATCATGCTCATTTCAAACTCATCATGCATGATTTTTGAGAATTCATCACACATATATTGACAAGTTGAACCGAATATAATGTCATCGACATATATTTGGACGATTATGATGTTTGAATATTTCTTCTTAGTGAAAAGAGTGTTATCTACCATTCTCATTGAGTATTCATGCTTAAGAAGAAAAGCTTTCAACCTATCATACCAAGCCTTAGGGGCTTGTTTGAGACCATATAATATAAACATGCTCGGGGTACTCAAAGTCAATGAAACCTGGAGGTTGTGTTACATATACCTCCTCATTGATGAGACCGTTTAGGAATGCACTTTTCACATCCATTTGGAACAACTTAAAGTCTAATGCACAAGCGTAGGCAAGTAATATCCTAATGGACTCTAGTCTAGCTATGGGTGCATAGGTTTCGTCATACTCAATTCCCTCTTGTTGATTATAGCCTTGTGCGACTAACCTAGCTTTATTCCTAGATACAATACCATGTTCATCTAGTTTATTTCTAAACACCCATTTGGTTCCTATTATGGTGACATTCTTAGGTCTTGGTACTAATGTCCAAACATCATTAGGCTTAAATTGGTTTAATTCTTCTTGCATTGCGATGATCCAACTTTCATCCTTCAATGCTTCATTAACGTTTTTAGTTTCTATGATTGAAATAAAACAAAAAAGGTTGCTTTTGTCTTGAGCTTGGGATCTAAAGGTTCCTTGGTTTAAGCTACCTATGACGTTTTCTAAGGGATGATTCTTAGATTCCTTAATGTTAGTGGTTTCATCTATTATGATGGTTTCTTTTTCTTGAGATATGTCTAGGTTTTTCATATTTTCAACTATGGCGTTTTCTTCATCTAAATCGTCATCTACCAAAGGTGATGTTTTAGGTGGAGGGGGACTCTCATCAAAAGTCATGTTGAGTGATTCTTCGACGACCATTGTTTCCTTGTTGAGAACAACATAGGCTTTACTTGTTTGAGAATATCCTAGAAATACACCTTCGTAGGACTTTGGGTCGAACTTGGTGAGATAATCTTTGGTGTTTAAAATGTAACATTTACTACCAAATACTCTAAAGTAATCTAGAGTGGGTTTCCTACCTCTCAAGATTTCATATGGGGTTTTTCCTATGATTGGTCTAATGAGAATTCTATTAAGGATATACGTGGATGTATCTACGGCGTTACACCAAAACTTCTGAGGAATAGATTGCTCGTTGAGCATTGTTCTACTCATTTCTTGTAAGGTTCTATTTTCCTTTCAACTACCCCATTTGATTGTGGAGTTCGTGGAGCCGAGAAATTGTGAGTAATACCATTAGCATCACAATAAGCTCCGAATTGAACTTCATTATCAAATTCTCTACCATGGTCACTCCTAATGGAAACTATGTTGCATCGTAGTTGATTTTGAATTTTCTTGCTAAAGTTTTTGAATTGTTCGAAAGTTTCGGTCTTGTTTTTAAGAAACCTAGTCCAAGTGTACCTAGAGTAATCGTCTACGATCACTAGGGTGTAAAGATTTCCTCCATAACTCCGTATGGCGGAAGGACCAAAGAGATCTATGTGAAGAAGCTCTAGACATCTAGACGTTGAGATCATATTCTTAGGCTTATGATTAGAGTGAGCTTGTTTTCCAACCTTGCAAGCATCACAAAAATGTTGGTCGAACCTAAGTTTAAGAAGATTTCTAACTAAATCCTTAGACGCTAATGATTGTAATAAACGCATATTGGCGTGTTCTAGTCTTCTATGCCATAGTGTAGAATTATCATTCATCGTAGGTAAGCATACGTTGTCAGTAGGTTTGTTACTTATTTTCATGACATATAGGTTACCTTTTCTAATTCCTTTGGCAATTACTTTTCCGTCCTTTATGATCTCACTACCTTCTTTGGAAAAGATTACCCTACACTCATTATCACATATTTGACTAATACTAAGTAGATTAAAACCTAGGTTATCTACATGTTCCACATTTGTTATAGTAAGAGAGTTATGATTGATTGTACCTTTGCCGATGATATTACCCTTGAGCTTACTACCAAACGTAACATTACCTCCACTACATGCATGATACGATGAGAATAGCTTGCGATTACCCGTCATGTGGTTGGTGCATCCACTATCTTTAACCCATTCGTCGGGCTCCAAGTCAATCCCCAAGCATATCTCTTTTGAAGATCCGGCCATGAGACAAGTTTCGTTCTTGCCATCTTCATCGCTATTACTCCACGTACCGCTTGCATATGCCTTTTGGTTTTTGTCTTTTGGTTGGTGTGGACAATCTCCAACTAAGTGTCTAGTATCACCACATGCAAAACATCTTCTCTCAACCTTACTATATCTTTCTTCACGAACTTTCTGAGGTGCTTTCTTTTCATCTCGTGGTTGTCTCACGAATCTTCCTCTTCGCATAAATAATTTCTTGAAATCTCTAACCGCCATAGCATACTCTTCGTCTTCACTTTCTGAGCTTGAATCCTCATTATCATTTAGCTCCTTTTTAGCTTTCAAAGCAAGTGATCTTCTTTCCACCTTGCTTTTGACAATCTCGGAATCATTTTTGATGATTAACTCATGGACCTTTAAGTTACCAATGAGCTCATATAATGATAGAGGTGCCAAGTCTTTGGATTCTTCAATTGCCATGACGTTTGCTCTCCATTTTGGATGTAAAGCCCTGAGAAATTTCCTAACACAACTTTTGACAGAAATACCTTCATCGAGTGCTTTTAAACTCGTGATAATGGTGTTAAATCTAGCAAATGCACTATCTATAGATTCGTCTTCAGGAATGACGAATTGTTCATATTGTTGAACCAAAAGATCGATCTTGTTATCCTTGACTTGATTATTACCTTGATGAGTGACTAACAAAGTTTTCCAAATATCTTTAGCCGTATTACACATGAAAATTCTTTGAAATTCCTTTTTGGGTAAAGCGTTGTAAATGACCATTTTTGCTTCATCATTTTTAGCTAATTTCTTTTTAAGACTTTTACTTTGCTTATCATAAGAAACAATTTCATCTTGTTTAGTTTCCGGGTTATATTCAATAGGTTTAAAGTCACCCATGGTAATAACATGCCAAAGATCAAGATCTTTTGATTTCACATACGTTTCGAATCGAGTTTTCCAATAGATAAAACTATCAGTCTCAAAGAGTGGTGGTCTTTGCATAGACTGCCCTTCTTGATATTTTTTAAATTCCATTGATCGTTTCAAGTTTTAGAATACAGTATACTTTAAAAGTCTTGAGTAACCTGGCTCTGATACCAATTGTAGAAACTAGAAGGGGGGGGGGGGGGAATAGTTACACCGTTTTTATTTACGTTTTAGAAAATTTACTTTACAAGTTATGTTTATGAAAATGATTCGATTCGATCTTTATCTGAAATCAACTCAACAACAAATAGAAGCAATATTAAGTAAGTAAGTAAAGATAAGGAAAGAAACGATCAAACCGGGACACGGAGATTTATAGTGGTTCGGCCACGAAGCTCTCTCTTCGCCCCTACTCCACTCCTCGAGTCTCACACTCGAGAGTTTCACAAACACTATATCAACATGCTACCTTATGGCGGAACAAACCTTACACAAGCTTACACCAAGTTTAATGACACTAAGTGGAATGTCGAGTCCTAATCCTAGCTAGAACCAATCTACCAAAGCCCATGTGGCTTCACACCTCGTACCAACACGATGGCACGATACAACACAACATACAATACAAGACTTGCACTCTAGTCCAATTACATACAAGAATCAATGAATAAGAATGGTGATTTAGAAGAGATCCGCAACAATGGTATGAGATGAGAGACTTTTCTTCAACACTTCATTTCTTGACTACAACGAGTGTTCTTCTCTTGCACTTTTAGAGGAATGATGAGTGTGATCACTTGTAAACAACTTAGAACCCGATAATGTGATCAAAGAAGATAATTTGGAATGGATTCGGGAATACAGAAAGTTTTAGTGCATAAGAGGTGAGTTTTCTGAAAGAGAACTGTTCTGTACTTATAGACGCCAGGAAAGAGATGAACGGTCCCTTAAATACCAGACGGTCCTTTATCGCTAAGGGACCGCTGACCACTTTAAGGGACCGTCCCGACAGACGCTCCCATTTTTGTCCTGACGTGGTGAAATTTTATCTGGTGAAAAATTCTTGTCGGTTTTGAGCGGGAAATATGGTTGTTATGCATTTGAAATTCGAAAACATTTTCTTTATAAAATATTTCTTTAAGTTAAAAAAAATTCTTTTGTAAAAATGTTTTGTGACATGAAAATGTAATGTTTTGATGAAAAATAAATCCTTTGATCACATACACAAGTTGGTAGATGTTTATACATAACTTAAGTGATGTTGAAGACGAAAACGAGTTTTCTCGATCAAAAACTTATTACTCATAGTTTTACGTAACGTGAATTTATATTTTGTGATTATCAAAACTAGTAGAGACCGAATAACGCAAATGACGTTTTTGACATTATTTGTATTAACAGGTAGAAAATGAGCTGATTTGATGAGACGATCGACGATCACCCAAATCGTATCATGAAGTCCATTGTAATACGCTCCCATTTCCACTGAGGAATTTTTGGTTGTTGAAGTAGACCCATTGGTTTTTGATATTCGGCCTTAACCTTCGAGCATGTTAAAGATTTGCCGACAAAAGTGGCGATGTCTGCCTTCATTTTTAGCCACCAATATAGTTTCTTGAGATCCTGATACATCTTATTAGAGCCTGGGTGAATGGAATACTTCGACTTGTGTGATTCATGCGTGATTAAATCTCGTAGGCTACCAAAATGGGGTACCCAGCTTCTTTCTCCAAAGCACAGAGTTCCATTTGAACGTGTTACGAACTCTTTCTTAATCATGCCATACAAGTTCTCATCTTTGACATTCTCCTCTTTAACTGCCTCAGCTTGAGCATCAAGAATCTATGCGGGGAGATTTGAGTTTATGGCCTTAACCAAAGCTCGAACCCGTAGCGGCTTAGCCCGTTCCTTGCGAGTGTAGGTGTAAGCTACCACGTTCGCGTTCCCTGGGTGATAACGAATCTCACAATCATAATCACTAAGTAACTCCAACCATCGGTGCTGCCTCATGTTGAGTTCCTTCTGATCTAAAATGTGCTAAAGGTTTTTGTGATCTTTGTACACCGTACACTTAATACCGTATAAGTAATGCCTCCAAATCTTGAGGGGAAAAAAACCGCTCCTAACTCGAAGTCATGAGTCATGTAATTCTTCTCATGAACCTTGAGTTGTCGCGAAGCATAAGCTATTACTTTCTCCTTCTGCATTAACACCACTCCTAGTCCCTTACGCAAAGCGTCGCAATAGACTACAAAATTATCCATTCCTTCAGGTAAAGCCAAGATTGGTGCACTGCAAAGCTTCTTCTTGAGCAACTGGAACGTTGATTCTTGTTTATCTTCCCACTCTTACGTTTGGTTCTTCTGTGTTAACTTGGTCAAAGGTTTCGCTATCTTAGAGAAACCCTCAATGAACATTCTGTAATACCTGGCAAGACCTAAGAATTGGCAAATCTCGGTGGGTGTCTTAGGTGTTGCCTAATCCTTGATAGCCTCGATCTTGGCAGGATCAACTTGTAACCCCTGGCTATCAATCACATGCCAGAGAAATCGTACCCTCCGAATCTAAAAATCACACTTGGAAAATTTAGCATACAACTTCTCATTCTTCAGCAGTTCCAGGATTTTCTTGAGGTGTTCTTCGTGCTCTTTTTTGCTCTTAGAGTAAATCAGAATGTCGTCAATGAACACAATAATGAATTTCTCCAAATACAGCTTGCACACCCGATTCATAAGATCCATGAATACTGCCGGTGCATTGGTTAATCCAAATGGCATACATGGAACTCGTAGTGTCCATACCGAGTTCTAAACGCTGTCTTCGGGATGTCCTCTGCCCGAACTCTAAGTTGATGGTAACATGACCTAAGGTCAATCTTCGATTAGAAACTGGAGCCTTGTAACTCGTCAAACAAATCATCGATTCTTTGAAGTGGGTAATGGTTCTTCACCATTAATTTGTTCAGCTCACGTTAGTCAATACACATCCGGAATGAACCATCCTTTTTCTTCATGAATAAGACCGGATCTCCCTATGGTGAGGAACTTGGTAGAATAAACCCTTTGTCTAAAAGCTCTTGCAACTGATTAGACAACTCTTGCATCTCAGAGGGAGCTAACCTGTAAGGTGCTCGCGCTACTGGCACCAAATCAATCTGAAACTCAACTTGACGGGTAAGTGGAAGTCCAGACAAGTCTTTAGGAAAGACTTCCAAGAAATTTTGAATGATTGGTACATCTCAAGTCGTTTCTCATCCGAATTCTTCTCGGTTGTATGTGCTAGAAATGCATAACATCCCTTCTTTATGTACTTCTCGGTCTTGACACATGATATGATACTCAGTCAGGTTCCACTGCGTTCACCACGAATGACTAAGGTTTCACCATCATAAGGGAGGTGAACAACCTTTTCGTCACAGATAACTCTTGCATGATGTTTGGATAGCCAATCCATACCTATGATGAAATCAAAACTTCCTAGTTCGATACGCATGAGGTCGATGTTGAATGGGTGATTTAGAAAGTTAAAGGTACAACCTCAGATTATGGTGTTGGTGCCAACTAAGTTGCAATTAGCTAGTTCGACGTTATATGCAGTGTCTAGTATGGTTGGTGTAATGTTAAGTAAATGAGCAAATGCAGTAGACACAAAACTTTTATCGGCACCCGAATCAAATAGTACAGAAGCATAACGGTTGTTAGGGAGAAACATACCCGTGAAAACATTCGGGTCTCCCTGTGCTTCTCACCTTCTGAGTGCAAAAGCTCTACCCAGAGTTCCTCCAACCTCAATTCCAGTTCCTTGATTCTTTGCCTTCGGGCACTCATTCTTATAATGCCCTCGCTCGCCACAACCAAAGCATGTTCCCAGAGCTCTCTGATTTGCTGCAGGAGTAGGAAACCTGTTGTCCTTGGTCAGATGACCAATCATCTTGCAATTGCCACATGGAGTAGGGTAAGGTCCAGTGTTGTGGTGACATTAACACTTGTCACATTTGGGAAGAGTACAAACATAAGCCTTCTGTTCAGCTGGGCCCACAGCATAGGCCCTCATAACCTCCTACCTCTTTGTTAGGAATACGATTTTTCTTATAGAAGATTCGGTCACCCCAAGTACGATTAAGCATTGTTTAGCTCGTAGTATTTATAATAGTAATGAGTACGTAGATTAGTAATAGTTAGTATTCGTGGAGTCGGGTCGGGTCTTTACCCACTGTCAGCCCGATCCACAGCCCAGTAGTGGTAAAATACCTTGTACATATAAAAGGCCCTCTCTATCCTTGGAGAGGTTGAACCTCTCATAATCTTATTTTCTTTTTTTTTGGTTTTCTCTCTAGGTTCCATCCTTCTCTCTCTACTTTCTCTCTCTAGTTTTCTTATTTCTTTCTTACCTATTCGATCCATACAACTAAACCATACGTGTGTTATGTTATGTGATATCCTACAAATGGTATCAAGAGCCTAGGTGTCATCTTAGGGCCTTGGATTCACGGATTTATGGTTGGTTTTGTGGTTGTACTTGGTTAGAATAGGTTTCTTAATAAAACACCTTGGTTTGATCTTTGTAGTGTTAAAGGATGTGTTTTGATTGTACTTTTATGCTTAGGAGGGTTGTAGTTACATAGTTTTTGAGTTGGAATAGTCATATCAGTCGTTGGTTTGATTTGGTGAATGATTTAGTACAAGTTTCTTAGTGGCGATTAAGTATTCTGTGGTGTTTTTCTTGGTGGCGATTAAGTACAAGTGACCAGCGATTAAATCGCAGCGATTAAGTACTATTGGACAGCGACTAGTTTGGACTGTAGT